>VYZW01059361.1:3464-27026 GCA_013401315.1 Balaeniceps rex | reverse complement strand
TAATTTATAATTAAAAAAATAAATATTATGTTTCTCTTCAGAGACATTCTTCTGCTTCTGAACTCACTGATACTATGTATCAGTCCTAGCCCAGTAAGTTCCAAATGGCTGTGCAAGAAGAGTGCCCAACAGGCAACCTTTTAGTAACAAAGATATGACACACCATTTTTTTCAGCAGCCATATACATAAAGCAAAGCAGCTACAAAGTATGCACAAGAAGAAGATACTGTGATGAGCACAATATGTTTACAACATTTAAGATCAAAATAACTAGCAAAGACTGCAGCAATACAGAAAAAAATTATTCCACCTTCACTGTTTTAAAAGCACGAAATATTCTACTGCAGGGCTCTCAACCGCTGAGATATCCACCGACTCCTGCTAGGGACCAGCACCTAGAGTTACTGCTGTTGGAAAAAATCCCCTTTGTTTAATACAGATGACCTTGTCCTGCAAAGACATACACAGGCTTTGTTCTACAATCTCAGCTTCCAGTACATTTTATGACAGTTAACAAAAATAAGTGTGGGCTACCTTTTGATCACACACTTGCTGGGGCTTTTTTTTGGACGGAAAAAGTAACATAGTTTGTGATACAAAATGCGGGGGGGAAAGAGCAACAAAGCTGTTTCATCTGAAATCCCAAGATACTAATTTATCTAGTGGTGATGACCTTCCTAGGGTTTTATCTGCCTCCATAGTAGCATAGTAGGTATACAAACAGGTTTGTTTTTTTTTTTTTTTTTTTAGAAGTATCTGCAAAAATATTAGTTTTACAAAAAACAAGAAATATTTTTACAGAATCATATTTTTTTAAACTAAATGACTACTGGTAATGCGGGACTGAATATGTTTCCATGTTGCATGTAGAGGACTTCTCAGAGGAATTAACTTTTTGCTCCATCCTTATGCAAACCAGTAGGTAAGCCTGACTGCGTTGTATGAGTCAAAATCCACTTTTCATTTGGAGGCCTCGAGATTCCTCAAGTTGAGGCTGGTAACAGGACTAAGTACATACTTTCACAATCACCATGTTACGCAAAGCCCATCTTGCCTAACAGTTCCCTGAAAGAGCAAAAAGTGTACATTGGAATATATATTCCGCCTTTGTAAAGATTCACGATTTAGAATGCATTTCTCCGTAACTTCCTGAAAGTATGTTCAAAGAATACCAAGGATTAAAAGGTACCATTGTCGATGGCTGGTTTGGCAGCAGTGCAGGCCTGTGATCCTTCATTCTTCCCCTATCATTATTGTCTCTCCTTTGTTCTCCCATTCCGTGGCACATAACCGAGCCTCCTCTTCGCCCTCCTCTCCTTGAACCATACCGTCCCTGTTTAAGCTGCCTCTCCCTCTCTTCAAATTCAAGTAATGCTGCTTTGGCTTCTGCAGAAAGTTCTGTTAAAAGAGAGAGATAGGGAAAAAATATTTTAGCTTCATGCTGAAAAGATGGAAAATACCACCAAAAAAAAACACTGCTAGAACTACAGAAGCATCCCTGCAGCTAACACAAAATTTGCAGGCACTTTGATCTCCTTTAGGTGGCATGTTAACATTTCATTAAAGACGTCTTTAAAAGGAAAAAGCACACAGATATGTGTGTCTGTTGCACAGTCAAAAAGCAGCAGGTAAATGAAACAAACATGAACAAAAAGGTTTGGGTTTTTTTTTTTAAATCCTATTGACGTTTGCCTTATGCTGTAAGAGGAAGCTGTGGCTCCTCTCACATTTGTGTTATCCTAAACAACATCTCACTTATCTGCAGAAATGGCAGGCAGCACAATGAAACCCCCAGTAAACTTTACAGTAAAGGATATGTTGAGTCTTCCATATAAACAGATTTTATCCGCCAGACTCTTTTGTACACCGGCCTGTTCCAAAGGACTTTCTGATCACCAAAGTGTTTTTGCAGTATGCAATTACTTAATATTTTATCTATTGCATGTGGTTGAAGAACCAACTGTACTTTACAAGTGATAATTCCACTTAGAGCACGCTTCAAAATCTGTGCTCAGCTCAAGTCATATACATGGCCACTGATAACACTCACTCAGCTCACCTCACCTCACAGGTAAACACCAGAGAACAGACAGTACTCAACAAGGACAGCCAAATTTGCTTGAGACCTGGGACAATGCTGATAACACTAAGACAAAACCATGCAGTAACAGGCCCAGGTCATTAAGTTACTTGGTAATGCAGAGAAAGTCTACAACAAACTTCAGGAAACACAGCATGCAGTACGAGCAGTGCCACTCACCAGGTTTCAGTTACTTAAAGGGGATAAACTCTAACCCAAACATGCAGCTGAGGATTTTGCCATGTGCCAGTCAGATCCCTTGTTACCTCGAAAATTGAATTCTGCCTCTAACAGGGCAAAATTAAACTACTCTACAAGAAACACAATCCTGACAAATAAAAACATGTTTTGAATTCATATACATGGCCATTAGTGCAAGAATTCCATTTTTCCATTTAAAAAGTCTGCTCTTCATGTTAAAGGAGACCGGGTACAGGGACCGCTTTTCAGGGCAAAGTGGTTTTACTTGCTAATATTACACATAATGGCTATAATATCTGAAGATCAGAATAAAAATAGTTTGTATCTGGCAGCTGAGACACTACTACTACATCTCCACATCACTATGTATCCTCCATCAAGAATACATAAGTAAAGCAATTAGAAAACTGTTAAAATTTCTTGCGAGTCTAATAGCCAAAGCTACTTAAACCACCATCTTAAACATCTTCATAAGTAATCTCAATTAGTCTTTGAAGTTGAGGATTGACAGAAGGGCAGAAAAGGGTGAGTGCCACGCATTCCCACTGCGGCAGTTGCTCTCACTTGGCTACAAAAACTACCTGCACGACTGAGCTGCAAAGACTGTAAATTTGCATGTCCCAGTTTTCAGAGGTATTCAGCACCTCCAGAAAGCAGGGGCTTTTTGATTTTTTTTTTTAAAAAGTTTAGAACATGCTGACTGTCTTAAGAACACAGCAAACATGACAGACTTCTAAGGCCCAGAATCTGCCATATAGTTTCCTATTTGTTTCTGCATGTTGGTGATGAGACAAGTTTCTCTTCCTTTTTTATCCCCTCTCTGACACCGCAATCAAGTGGCATAAAGCCTTCATTTACAATCACACCAGATATTCTTATGAAATGCTACCTTTGCCCTAGCACCTGCCTTGCGAGATTGGCAGAACCCAAGACAATCAGGCTTTATCAGGAAAAATCTCACGGCATGCTTAGAAAGGGGCAAGGAATCACACTCCCTCAAGTCTTAGTATGGTATTAAATGTGCACACTATAGATTTCTGAGGAAAATTAAGACAAATGTACTCTTGTCCAAAGCAATCAAAAGCATTAGATGCGACTAAAACAATGACCTTATCCATCCATAGCTGTCAGGGATGAAAAAAAAGCTGGTTTAATGGGAAAAACAGAGCTCTGATTTCAAGCCTCTTCCTGTCCACACCTGAAGCAAGTTCAGTTTCTTCACAAGCTTGCAAGTGCGACAGGGTTAACGTGGGCTTTTAGTTGGTCTGCAGGAAAGAAAGACTGCTAGCTCCCATGCACTTACGGGAAGAAATGGTGCCATTACATTGCAAAGCAACAGCTCTCCTCCCTTTAACTGGAGAGGATCCAAAACCTGCAGGGCATCCTGCATGTGCTGCTAGTTGGAGAGTTTTCTGTTTTTTCCAAGAATAGGACAGGCAGAGCAATTTCTCTGCCATCTTCCACACTACAACGCTGAACTCAGCACGGCAGTTTGGAAAGCAAAGTTCAGTCATTGCAACAAGTATCTACCACTGATACTCATTCAAGATGATAAGAAGCTATTTCCTATTAAACAGATTAGAAGTCACATGTGAGGAAAGCAATTCTTAATGAACCCAGAATAGAGCTAGGCTTCCCATAAGGCCAGATCACATCTGAGGCTCTCAGCCTCTTGAGCACATATGGAAGGACACTGAATAGAAACAACTTTAGAAGAAAGAATGGGCTCCTCCAAACAAAATGGCTTCAGAGGGCTGCGCTGACTAAGCTTGGGGAAGGGATGACAGCATCCAGGGCAAAGTTAGTCCTGATGATCTTTGATGTGCAGCTACTTTTCACTCTCTTTAAAATGAAAATTAATAAATTGTTTTCCTACTCACTTTACACAAAAGTTCTTAAACTTTCAAGGCTGTGTCTTTAAAGGCACAGTCCACATATCCAGTTTTTTAGCCAGAAAAGTGAAACTGTGTGACACTGACCTTGGAAAAAATATCCCAACTAAAACAAAACCCCCCATGAATACACTGCAGCAAGCATCATTACATTCATACCACATCTATGACCACAGAAGTATAATATAACCATTTGATTGGGGGGGGGGGGGGAATCTAAGATTACATTTACATCAAGCATACTTCCCCCACAACATGCCACTGAAGGCAACAGTGTCCTACCTGTGAAGAATTTTGCTTACACACAAAACTGCAGGTTCAGAGCCTCAGAGACAGACTGCAAAAAAGTGAAGACTCATGCAGCGAACTAAACTCATGAACACCTCAAGTGCTTTATATTGCTATCAGTCACCATGCAACAAAATACACAGTCAGCTCAATTATTAGGTGGGCTGTTTATCAAATTTGAGAGCATTATGCCACACATACAGAGATCAAATAGAGGAGATAGTGTGGAAGACATTTTTGCAGGGAGGGGAGCAAGGAAAATATTCCCTGTCTTCCCTGAAAGCAAGATCAGACTGTTAACTAGAAAAGAGGTGATGAGCAGAGGAAGAAGAGATCCTCTGTCCCTCCCTAGACTCTTCCAAAGCACAGCCAGGTATTCACATGAAAAGGCCCACTGCTTCTCCCCGGCTAAGAGCTTGTGTGCATTCTGACCAAAACACACTGAGCCAGGCTGGATGCTGCCATGCCCCTTGGACAGTGTGTGCAGGCTGCTGCAGCACATGGCCACCGGCTCCTGCCTACACCAACCCTGAGCACAGGTCTCTGCGGCTACATCTGCCTTGGGTGGCTCCCCGAGAGCAACAGCATTTCAAATCCCCAGGTTTGAGGATCCCAGAATCCCTATTAACCTGGATAACGCAGAGATTTGTAACATAAATCACATTCCAGAACTGCTGTAAAAAAAAAAATATACCTATGCCTTTACATATATAAGCAACCTAAATTGAGAGAAATAGCAAGTGATCTCTGTTGTTTTAACTTTTTTCTCCCCATCATCCAGACTTGCAACCCAATTACACTATGTGCTTCTGCACACAGTGCAACAGGACAACAGTGAAACCATTCATTTTAATTCCTAGTCTTACCCGAGATCTCAGCCACGAGTTATCAGAGTGAACATAAGCCAACTAAGCAGCACATAACAAAAAGTACTACCACATCCAATAACCTTTGTTATCAGTTTGCAAATGGCTCTGTGTAAGTGTAGGGTTTGGGTTTGTTCTTTAGATTAGGTACAGAGAGAATACTTTCATTTGGTGATGCCAAACAAGACCATTTTTCTTCACATTCCTTAATGGGTAACTAAATCCAGAGCATAACGACAATTCCAACTCTGGGAAGACTTCAACTACATGCATGAAAGAAGTCAAATATTTCTCACCAAAGATGACAAACTCCGTATCTCTAGAAATCAGTTGCATAGTTGTCCTACAACACCTCTCCTTTAAACTTTTCAAAATCACTACTTACCTTATCTTGGATAAAGAAACATTTAAGAAAGATCTCAGTTACATTCATGAGAATACTCTATATTTTTACATATTTTTACCAGCACACACTTATTCTCATCTTGACTGTACAGTTCTCACACACAGTTAATGCAGTGAATCAGCAATTATTTTTCTAGTGTCTCTAAGTGTCAAGATTAATTTCACTATCGCTGGTAATAAAATGGTTTCAAATGACATCTTTAATCAGCAAGAAAGAATGCACTCCTCCAATAGAGACAAGCTGTCACAAAAGGTCACCAAAATGTGACAGGATGGAAATTATGTTTGTAACTTCAACTGAAATGTTAATTCCTCTTTAAGTGTTTTCTCAACTATGTTCAGATTTTAAAGTAAGGAGACGCAGATCTGCAATGAAGCTTCATTTTTAAACCAGTAGTATCTGTAAAAATTTGCTCTATAATCTCAAAAGCAAGCAAATACTTACATACAAACAACAAGTATTTTTTGCTGCCTAACTTTCCACCACATGGTCAATCATTTGGTCTCTTTAATCAACAAATTAACATGAAAAACTTGTATGAATAGAAACAATTTCAGAACAGCAAGACTGTATTTTTGCCGAAGATTAGTTTCAAAAAAAGCTCTTTAGTTTATAGATTCATCCACATTTGCATCCCCTTTTCCTTATATCTCAGGGCTACATCCCACATCACTTAAAATTACACTTAAAAATAAGTCTAATTTGAATCACTGTTCCTTTAACAGTGAAGTGCCACTACAGGTTTTCTCCTCATTGGCTGGTCTTGTCTTTACATTAAACTATAGAGTAAATCCACAGATACCCAAAAATGCATGCAATTGTCATTTCCCTTACAATTATATGCAGAGATTCAGCTATTCCAGTGCACTCTTATTCTTAAAATATTCTGTTTTGTAAAGCCACCAGCACCTTTTTTATAAATAAGATATGGTCTGTACATGCTATGTAGAAATACGTTCTTATGGTTGAAAACACATTTGGAATGCACCTCAGCTAAAATATCCCTTGCCCATATAGACTACTCTGTGCCTCTAGAGGGTTCCCTTCAGTCTTATTCTAATCAGAATCAATTCCTGATTATTAAAACAATGCTGAATAAAGGCCCTTAATACACACTTTGCCTGAAATTGCAAGAAGAGCTATTTGATAAATATGAACAACAGATGAGAAAGATCTTGATTCAAAATCATGTACTGACATCTCACTCACAGCACAGCATGGCCTACATGAATACTGCTGTGAAAGGCTGGTTCAGCCTTTGCAGCTGACTCCTTGCTGCTCATGAACAAGTCCTCTTAGCCACAACACCTTTGTTATAGAATTAAGGCTTCTCAATTTTTGCAGGCATAGTAAAAGCCCAAATTCCTTGCAACCAAATTAAAGAATTAGGAGGCTATGCAACTCAAGAGAAAAATCCTTAGAACTAACATCCTTTAAAAAGCAAGGCTTTTAAGGTAAGAGAAAAATTTCACCAGGACGAGTTCCAGCAATCTAGGTATGTGCTCTGAGAACAAAATTCCAAAATGCCCTGTTGTCCCAAAGACACTGACTCATCTGGAAAGAAAGCAGAAGCATGCAGCTACCAAGCTCACGTTGCATGGCGCCCATCTTAAAGCAATCCTGTGTAAAGAATTCATCCCTACAGCCTGGCAAAACTTGAAGTATCATCAAAAAAATACATCTTCCCTCAGTGGTATCTGACAATTAGCCAACGGTATCTGACAATTTGCCTTCATTACCAGTTCACCTCTCTTGCATATCTTGATTCTCTTTAAAAGATCAGGGCTTTTTCTCCATAGTTTGAATCGATATTTTGGTTCAGTAGCAAAGCTATGAGAAGGGTACACCTTTCTGAAAGCAAAATTTAATTTCTGCCTATCTCCCTAACATCACCTTTTTAATTTGATTTTTTATTCTTCTTATTTATTATTATTACCACCACCATAAGGCCAACATGAAGAGGAAATATAGCTATCCCCAGTGGGGCAGGTACAACACCGGTATCAGATACCTGAGTACCAGGGCACATGAGGGGGTCTGAAGTTAACTCTCAAAACCATAAACCGATGTGATTTTATTTATAGACTAAAACAGGGCAGCTGCAAGAAAGTTGCAAATCTACTGCTGCTTCTGAACTAGCAGTGGCAAACTCATTAGCTACATGGAGCAGTGTTCCTAGAAACAAACACACTTGTGTTATGCTACTCAAATACGAAGAAAATATACCCTTTTAGACACTGCCTAAAGAATCAAGGTGGTGTAAGGACATCCAGATTGTTCCATGTTAGAAAAGCTGAACCCAGAAAACAGGGGTTTCCATATTTTTCCAACTCCCCAGCAAGCTACAATTTCTCTAGGCCAATCCAACACCAGGCACATAACAGGTTCATAGCATGCTTACGTTCCTAGGGGAAAACAGCAAACGTGCAGGTAATTCACAGCAGGGCACAAGTAACAAGAGTTGCGTTATCAACTGAAAACCTTCCAAGGATGGAAGTCCAAAGGAATTCCTTAAAATGTATTCCACCACAATACGCAGTGAAGCACAGATCAGACAGCTGCTGCTTGAAAACAGGAAACATTTTCAAAGACACCACAAAAGTCTCAATGAACAAACACTGCGCTGGTTTTCAAAACATGATATGCTTAAACATTATTCCCAAGAAAATAGACACTACACATATTACAACAGACTACGTATGACTTTGGACAACTTCGATATATGCCAGTCTAAGTTAGAAGGCAACTGTTCTATCTTTTGCCATTAAATTCTTTTCTAAAAGTTTTGGCAAGCCTGTCTTTCTTATATTATAGCTCTTCAAAATAGCCCATTGCCACAAAACCTCACCCAAAGTTTCTGGAATGTTTCTCCTTTCTCTTGTCACATCCGAGAGCCTAATTATCGTTCCTTCTTTCCGTTCAGTTTTGAAACGTAATCGTCCAGACTCTTCGTCATCATCCTCCTCTTCATCAGATTCTTCTTTTGTTTCTTCTTGAAGTTCCAGAGACTCAATAGCTGCCTGAATCACAAAATACAGAGGACACGCAAACTGAAAAATCTACTTTCTTGTGATCAGTGAGCGTCAAAAGACAATGCTTTCTTTAAAGGTCCCATTAAACAAATTTTGCTGCTATTATACATTATTCTCATATATAACTCAGTGAACATTTAAGAGCTTTGCGAATTTTCTTTAAAGATATGAATTATATAATAAATGATATTGCAAAATCTATGGAGAAAACCCATTTTGCTGCAATATTTAAGGGAAACTCCAGTTAGAACCACCACCTGATTAGTAGCTACTTTTGCACACAGAGCAACATTTTATCACTGAATTGACTAAGATGCAAACCTGGGACACCACCAGATTCAAGTAACACAAACATTAAATCGTTAACTTTTTTCCATTTGTTAACAACTGCCAATACCATGTTGTTAAAAAAAAAACAAAACAAAAAAACAAACAAACAACAAAAACCAGATAACCTTACATCTCAATTTTATTCTGCTAGGTATGTATAACTGTACTTGTCTTTACTTTTCTACTCCTTGAATACTTCCCAGTTTTAATTCAGCAACTGACAAAGAGAATGGAGAACAGGACTGGATAAAACTTAACTATACTAAATTTGTATATTGGAATGCTACTCCCTTGTCCTCATTATTTTCCACTTCTCTCTAACAGAGAACACTTATTTAGATGAAACAATGTCCCAAATGAAAATGGATTACTCTCAAATTAAAAAAAAGAAAAAAAAAATCAATTTCATTTTCCTGTGCTGGCATGATAAAATTAATGTTCAGAATGTTACACAAGTTATATTTGATTTCTAGAGTTGAAAATTAGAAGTGTTCTAATATAGTACAATTTTCCATAAAATATTTGGTTACTGTGTATTTGGTTATTTCTTGTACAAGCCTACTTGCTCATTTCTTAGAGCCTGAACATGCATTTTAATTCTTTGCAAAGCTACTAAACACATTATAACTTTTATGTTGCTTGAGGACAGTTAAAAATGAGTGAAATATAACGTGCAAAAAACTGTTTTTGATCTTCTAATTAACCAGATTGGTGCAGTAATTTATACGAAAAATGCACAGCAAGCGTGGCAGTCAGGTGGACAGATACTAAGTCACAAATCAAGAAGAAGAATTAACGGCAGAATAGTGCAAGAGATTGCAAATTTCCTTATCCTGGAGTCCAAATTCATCCAAATCCAAAAAGACACGTGGGAAGCAAGATCAGAGACAGGATCTAGCAAGACAGTTTCTACTTTAAAAGACAGCACACCATATGAACTCCAGCTCAAAGGTTCTCCAAATTTGGTCTGGTGAATAAATGATCTGTATACTTAGTTACTGGGCTTTAATGGGTTACTGATGCCAAGTTATTGTCATTTTATCATCTCCTTATCACAGAATGTGCTTTATCCATTCCAGGCAAACATTCAAGCACTACATTTCCTAACCTCACAAAAATGCTTTAAGATATAGCTAAGAGAATAGCCAAAGTTTACAAAAAGCTTTAAGGCTTATATTTTAAAAAGATATTTACTTTCATATAAGGACTTTATAATATAAAAAAATGCAGCTAAAAACAACATACAGGATTATCAGGCAAAAAAATAAATATCCTTCAAGACTGAAAGAAATCCAAACCTCAAAAGCAAACCCAAATTGAGTGCAACTGGCCTGATTAACATAACCATGTATAATCAAAGCACCTCTGAGGACAGGCAGTTGAAACTCACGGAACAGAGGAGGAATGTTAGCAAGGAAAGAGATAACATGGTTTAATAAAAACAAACAAAAACAAGGGAGAAAGACAAGGTTAGCATTTTACTTTCAAAAGAGGGAGTCCCAAAAGAGAACAGAGTAGCAGTCTCCCTATCAAATCTGTGTTTTTAAATATGATAAACCCCATCATTTTATTCTCCCAATGTTGCCTTTAAAACTTTCCCTTCAGGATCAGCATTTGGAAGTCAGAACTGGAGTGGCTGTTTTGGCTCTCTCACTACACTGAGTTTCCTGCTTTACTTTAGAGCATAAACCCCAGACACATCCACTCTCTACATCCATACCCCTTAAAAGCTATGCTGGAATTCCAGTTTTTATTCATCAAAGACTGGTCTCATGTAATCTCATCTGTGAGTGCAAAACTTACTCGCGCAAGGCTCTACATGTGGCTCAGACTGCAGAATTGGGACTAGAAAGGTTAATGCAGTCTGCATTGTACTGAAAAACTTTGCAATGCTTTAACAAAATGCTACAGAAAACACTTGTGGAAACCCTGTTGATAATTGTTCATTCTAGAAGAAAAATATATCCATTGTAAAAAAAAAAAAAAAAGCAAGTTGTAACAGACTACAAGACAACTACTTTCCTATGCAACAATAAAAAAAACATTTCTCAAACTTTTCTAGGCCAGCACTATTCTATTCTTAGACACTTATACCAATTCTGCAGTCGTCTTAACTCACTTTATTCATCAGTATAATGCTCATGCCACCTATTAACAAACAACAGCCATACAAGCATTAAGTATCAAACACCAAAAAAAAAAAAAGAACAAATCAAATGAGCTAATGAAAAAGCAGGCACCAAGGAAAGGCAGTGCTCAGGAATGCTAACTGACCCATGTCTAAGTCTGATTACATGTATTATTGAGGGATTTGTATTAGTTGTGATGGAGACACAAACATGTCTGACAGCCAACCATATGTTCTCTACATATAGCTCCAGGAAAGGTTATCTGAGCTGTGTAGAAGCATACACCCTTACCCTGCAATTTGTTCAGCAGTCGTAGCATACAAGCCTCCTTTAGATCATCTTTACCAACTTTCAGCCTAACAGGATGAGTTGTTTTGCCAACATTACAGTATATGAATGGATTCTATGTTTCAAAAGAAATTTATACCGGAAAAGACACAAGTGCAGACATAGAACTAATACATACTAGGACTTAACAGGGTTCTTATTTAATACTTGCTAATCACGAGTATCACTGAATATACATAAGCAGTCCTTGAACAGCCACTTGAGGTCACTTGCCTGGACTAGCCAGCCAAGGCTTCTTAGCAGCTCTCCTCAAAGGCAGCTTAACATTTCCCATTATGACACCTTGCACAAAGCTACCAAAGAGCTTTGCTGATTCTTCCTTATGGAGAAAAATAACGACCTTTCTTCTATCACAAGGTCAGAGTTTTCTGCCATCCTCATTAAATAATTATGCCATAAATCCCAGTCACTGACCAGAACTCCCCATGCTGGGTTACGATATGCTATGGAGCAAGAGTGAGTGCTCCTGCTCCGAACAGCTTGCCACCCAGCTGCAGGACTGATAACAGACATAGCCCAAGGAAAGCAGGAGAAAGCACTAGTCAGCATGATAAATGCTGATCTTAGCACAGGATCCTCCTAAGCATGGGACTGTCAAGTGTTCTGGAGAGCTTTGTGCCAGAGAGTGCCAAGATGTACAGAACAGGTAAGCATTGTAAAGGCTAAAACAGATCCCTTTCACGTGAAACATCATGAAGGTGAAAAAAAGAACTTTTATTAACTAGCTAGAAAATAAGCAGTGGAGGCTTCTACCAGAGGCTAACGCTGAAGCAGCACCTATTGCTCAATCCTAAGGGATCAAGAAATAACAGAGAGCAGATAAGAGGGTGTTGCACCTATTCCAAGGGCACCTCCACTTCACAGATGAAAAATGGGAACAAAAAAACAAGCCTAAGAGCTTCTAAATATGTTTAAAACTTGGCTGTTTTGATTTGCACTCTTTTCATCATTTTTCTCCAGGCTGACAGGTAGTGCCTTCAAACTTGAACAAAAGAACTAAAATGCATTAAGTTTTGACTAAACACAGATGGAACGATTCAACAGACAGACACATTGACCTTTTTTTTCCAAGTCTGTATTCTATCAAAGGAAAAGCAGTATGCAGCACTTCTTCATGAAATATTTTCCGATTAATGTCCTCATCATTTCTTATCAGCATAACCCAAGACATGGTTTAAATTTATGCAATGAGAAACCCCCATCATAGACTTCACAGGAGATTAGTTTCAATACAAAACAAAGAAATTATGAATTTAATTTTAGGAGGTTACCTTTTTATGAATATTTTGTGGAAATAATTATGATATTACTCTAAAAATATTTAGGACATGATAACTCATGTAACTGACAGTTTTACCACACCTATTTGCTGCTGAAACTTCTAGGTATTAGGCTTTGCTTTGTACCATAGGAAGGCAAAAATATTTTCTGAAGCATTGCTACATTTTTCAAGGAAGCTCCACAAAGAGTGTTATTTATTCAAAACCCAAGTTCTGAGCACTGTTTCAAATTAAACATCAAGTGAAAAAGCATGCCTTGAACCTGATCTGGCCAAGGACACAAACTTTTCCTGCCTCTTCCTCACACCTCCCACCTGAGTGCCACTCTTAACAGGTCTCTCACTTCCCTTATTCACCAGTTTCCCCCATCATGTTCCAACTCCCCAGCCAGTCAGTTTTTCTCGGTTTACAAAATTTCTTTATGCAGTGTAAGAGGCTTCATTTGGTTTTAATGTAGAAACTGCTTAAAATACAACACTACCAAACATTTTTCTCTATCAGCTCGCTCTCAGTTATTCAGATGCCAAGTTTCAATCAAGAAATAATAATTCGTACCGCATCTACTACAGCTCCATTCTTGTGTTGCGTTTTCTACAGGAGAATGCGAACAATTACTTTTGGTTACAAGCACTGAATGTTATGAGATTTACATATAACACTTGAATAAAGAACAAAACGATTCAGAGCTGGAGGCATGCATCTAACCATGTAATAAACAGAAGTGCATACTCTACAAAGGTTATCTCTCTTGGTGGTATTCTCATTTGGAGAGTGCAATTATGAGCCTACAGACAAATGTAAATAAGCTACATATGACATAATAAAGGAATAAAAAGATGGTACTATTTTGGAAACAAGAAACCTGTGGCAATCTGCAAGCCATCAGAATAAAATCAGAATGTAGATTAACTGAATAAAGATGTGGCCAAAACATTCCCATTACATGATGAACAAATTCTCTAAAAGCTCTATTAACAAAATCAATTAAAAACTTGTATTAATGTTACCTTTTCAATGAAAGGAATTTAATTCTGGACAAAATTAGACAACATGATTATTACAGAATTCTCACTAGTTCATACTCTAAAAATGAAGCTGTGCTTTTTTAAAGCAGCAAGTTTGACAGTGAATCCCAGCTATGTACTTAATTTTACATGATGTGCAGTGCTCTCATCATCTCATACAGACTGTGACTGCAGATAGCACAAATGCACCAGGCTGCTTTTAAAACACCAGAAGGAAAGTGTATATAATCCAGTGAATGAACAAAAAGCATTGAAGTGTTTCAGTTATTTGCAAGCATAGATTTAATACTTAGGAAACAGGAAATTAACTATGTTTAAGGTATATTTGGTGTCATGCTTGCAACAGAGAAGACTGAACAATGCAGGTGGCCCCTTTCAATGCATCTCTCTTCACCTACCAAAGAATGTTTTATTATAAGTTTGATACAACTAGAGAGTATCACAGCACACCCATTTGTTAGAACTTCATAGAAGAACACTGCTGTGTCTTGGAGGAATTAATTTCCTGATGAGTTAAGCTCCAAAGAGGGAACACACTCTGACTACATTTCTCAGCAGGTAACCCATTCAATCCTATTTAATTAAGAACTGGAATAAAAGTAAAATTAAAGCAGATTCCTGGTGGGGAAAGGAAAAAAATCCCACATCAAAAACTTGCTGCAAATTAATAACAGGTATGATACCACTGTTCCAGCCTATAACCAGTAAATGTGTACTTGACAGTTTTCAGCATAAGCTTTCTTCTTGCAAATGAAGGAACTTATCCTTTTTCCTAATCAAAGAATTAAGATAAACTTCACAGAAATTTCAGTCCCAATACAACTTCTTTCAAAACAACAAACAATCTGACCTTTGCCTTTCTAACATACAGAACCTTCCATGCTTATGCTCCTCCTCAAAGTGGGATACCCAAGAACTGTGTCTACACTTCCAACAGTAGCAAATTATCCATCTGGAAAGTGAGGCACCATAGCTCTAAGAGATTTAACAGACAGCATGCAGTATTACTATCACTCTCCTACCCAAAAGGGTCCCTGAAGTTTCTAATGTTAAAGCCAAGATTAAATATGGACATTGAGCTCTCCCTTATGATTTTCATCCCAAGGGGGAGAGGGGATCTGATGTATCTGACAATATAGATGCTATCACAATTCATCTTACACAAAGAGTAATACCACCAATAATTCAACATTGGCAAAGTTGCATCAGTTCTTACCCAGCAAGATGGACAATTCTACAAATTCAAATTCTGAAACAACTAGTTATTTTAAGTTTCCGTTAAATTCACAACATACCTCTTCTGATTCATTTGTTATTGTCTGGGATTCTTCCAGCTCCTCATCAGCTGTATATTCTTCTTGTTCTTCCATTGCCTGCTCGTTATATGATTGCATGTAATCTTCATCCTAAGGCAATAATACAAGAAGGTGAAAAGACACAGGCCAACTTTACAGAATCACAAACCCATTAAGAGATGTGGTCAATATGCATTGTTACTGTTTCCACAACTGGAAGAGAAGTATTGTATTTATCAGAACTGTCAATTATAAGTGACATATCATATAAGGTTGTATTGGGTTTGCATGGCAAGGTTTTGGTAGTGGGGGGGCTACAGGGGTGGCTTCTGTGAGAAGATGCCAGAAGCTTCCCCCATGTCTGGTAGAGCCAATGCCAGCCGGCTCCAAGATGGACCTGCCACTGGCCAAGGCCGAGCCAGGCAGTGATCGTGGTAGTGCCTCTGGGATAATGTATTTAAGAAGGGGAGGAAAAAAAACCTGCTGTGGAAGAGCAGCTGGGAGAGGAGTGAGAATATGTGAGAGGAACAACTCTGCAGACACCAAGGTCAGTGAAGAAGGAGGGGGATGTGGTGCTCCAGGTGCCGGAGCAGAGATTCCCCTGCAGCCTGTGGTGAAGACCATGGTGAGGCAGGCTGTCCCCCTGCAGCCCATGGAGGTTAATGGTGGAGCAGATATCCACCTGCAGCACGTGGAGGACACCACGCCAGAGCAGGTGGATGCCTGAAGGAGGCTGTGGCCCCATGGGAAGCCTGCACTGGAGCAGGNCATTGCCTGCTCGTTATATGATTGCATGTAATCTTCATCCTAAGGCAATAATACAAGAAGGTGAAAAGACACAGGCCAACTTTACAGAATCACAAACCCATTAAGAGATGTGGTCAATATGCATTGTTACTGTTTCCACAACTGGAAGAGAAGTATTGTATTTATCAGAACTGTCAATTATAAGTGACATATCATATAAGGTTGTATTGGGTTTGCATGGCAAGGTTTTGGTAGTGGGGGGGCTACAGGGGTGGCTTCTGTGAGAAGATGCCAGAAGCTTCCCCCATGTCTGGTAGAGCCAATGCCAGCCGGCTCCAAGATGGACCTGCCACTGGCCAAGGCCGAGCCAGGCAGTGATCGTGGTAGTGCCTCTGGGATAATGTATTTAAGAAGGGGAGGAAAAAAAACCTGCTGTGGAAGAGCAGCTGGGAGAGGAGTGAGAATATGTGAGAGGAACAACTCTGCAGACACCAAGGTCAGTGAAGAAGGAGGGGGATGTGGTGCTCCAGGTGCCGGAGCAGAGATTCCCCTGCAGCCTGTGGTGAAGACCATGGTGAGGCAGGCTGTCCCCCTGCAGCCCATGGAGGTTAATGGTGGAGCAGATATCCACCTGCAGCACGTGGAGGACACCACGCCAGAGCAGGTGGATGCCTGAAGGAGGCTGTGGCCCCATGGGAAGCCTGCACTGGAGCAGGCTTGCTGGCAGGACTTGTGACACTGTGAAAGGGACCCACGCTGGAGCAGGTCGTGAAGAACTGCAGTCCATGGGAAGGACTCAGTTGGCAAAGTTCATGGAGGACTGTCTCCCGTGGGAAGGATCCCACACTGGAGCAGGGGAAGAGTGTGAGGAGTCCTCCCCCTGAGGGGGAAGGAGCAGCAGAGACAATGTGTGATGAACTGACCGCAATCCCATTCCCCGTCCCCCTGCCCTGCTCAGGGGAGGAGGGAGAGAAAATCGGGAGTGAAGTTAAGCCCAGGAAGAAGTGTGTGGGGAGGGGGGGGGAGGTGGTTTTAAGATTTGGTTTTATTCTTCATTATCCTACTCTGATTTAATTAGTAATAAATTAAACTAATTTCACCGAGTTGAGTCTGTTTTGCACGTGATGGTAACTGGTGAGTGATCTCTCCCTGTCCTTATCTCGACCCACAAGCGTTTCGTTATATTTTCTCTCCCCTGTCCAGCTTAGGAGGGGGAGTGATAGAGCGGCTTCAATGGGCACCTGGTGTCCAGCCAGGGTCAACCCACCACAAAGGTATAATTAGCAGGGCTTTTAACTAGACAATAATTTCAGTATTATCAAAACGATAACCAAAACAGTTTTCATTCAGATCCCAGCAGTGTCATCATAAAGATCCCATCTACTACTGTTTGTCCCATCTACTTCTGTACTTCTACATCCTTTATGACTACAAATTCATGAAGCAAACACTGCAGTACTTTCTTACCAAAGGAAATGTGCACCTATAGCACATATACATTAACATCAGGTTTTACCCCATCAAAAATATAAACATTCTTAAAACATTCTGCAACTGCTTACACATGAATGGTTTCGATCCTGAACAATTATGAACAAAAAACAAGAGCAAAACATTTCCTAAGTAAGTTTGCTAGTATTTTAAATCATGTCATTGATCACATACAGTTTTAATTAAGATTAAATCATTTCACTAGCAATTAAACCCAGTGCATGTTCTCTAATACACTGCTTAAATTATATTGAATTATGCAGGTGACATTTTCTGAACTAACCTCCAATCTCTTTATTCAGGTTTAGACAGTTCTCAGTTACAAAAAGGATGAACGAGCAGGACATCAATCACTTTGGGATATTAGCACCTTAAAGATGTCTTTAGCAGGTCAATAATCTTTTCACCTTCGAAGGACTTTATCAGATCTTGTCTAAAGCCTGGATAAAAGCTTTTGCATTAAGTACTTCTAACAATTGGCAGTATATCTCCACCACACAAAGCTGTTTTCTTCCTTAAGGATACAATCCTCAAGGTCATGATTCTCAACTGCCTTCCAGCATGACAAAGGAGCATTACCTACCGCCAAACAAGCTGTCAACACAAACTTTGTCACAGCCTAGATAAAGAAACTGGCAGACAGTGATAATAGGTCTAATTTTCCCTCCTCCCTAGGGAGGTAAACAGATTTCAAATCAGTCTAAAACCCTATGCACGTGAAGCAATGTTATCTTTGAAGATACAATAGAAAGGAACTCACTGGAAATTCATCTAGGGGTTCATTGATTTCAAGGTCTAGCACTTCATCTTCTTCTCCAGGCTCTTCCCCATATTCTATTTGGTCTTCTGTCAGTTCAGGATCATTGCCTTCATAATGTCCTTCCTCTGCATACTCTGAGGCATATACTTCAGGTGCTTCAGATCTGTCATAAACAATTTCGTCTTCCCCTTGGTCATACTCAGACTCATGTTCTATCGATCGATTGTTGATGGTATCAGAGAGTTCGTATGATGAAAGTAGGCCAGACGTAGCATTGAGGCTAACTGTGACACCTTGAGAACTATGGTACGAGGGGGAAAAAAATTCAGAGGTTGAAGCGTAACAGTCAACTACTTACAGAGGTTTAGCAAAACAAAGCCAACAAATACAAATTCTCTATGTTGGTGGACAAAATTATACCTCACACACTATTTGATTCCATGCCATGTTCTCATAATGCACAGTGTACTGCAGCTTATCACCAGCTGCAGGCTATTTGACCAGGGGAATCAAACCAACCAGATGGTTTAGCAGGTCAAACTGGCATAAGTCCTGCTTGGTAACCAAAGCAGACTGGATTAAATTTCAATTCAAAGGCTAAAAAAAACCCACAAAAATTACTATAACTGCATCTGTTTTCCCAATCTTTCAGAATAAGCTACTAAATTATTTTTTATTAAATGTATTAATATTGTTCCTTCTTGATTATCTTGAATTCAAACTTACATTTTTATGACAGATTTAATGTTTTACTTAAAATAATATAAAATATATAGTCAAGAACTGTCATTTAAATGCCTAAGATTTATTCTAACTTAGTAACAGCACTGGCACAGACACTAAAAAAAACCCAATCAATACAAAACCTTGCAAGTTTATAATCTGGAGGAAAACCAAAACTCAGAATTTACTGTTTACAATAGCTAGTGCCATCAACACATAAAAGAATGACTAACCAACTGCAGACTAGTTAGAAAAGCAGGCGAAAAAAAACCTCTTCTTGATTTGAGGGCTCCAGGTCCAAGGAAAACAAGAGTTGTTTGTTTTTTAAATTACATTCCTATTATTTACTATTTTCATAGGTTTGGGGGGAACAAGATCCAGGCAGCTTTGAGCTATTTGCATCTATAAGACGGAGACGATTTAACACAAAACCGGAGACATTATGCAGGTTTATCATTATCCTCCCAACTACAGAGGCATAAATGAGTTTGAGTGGAAATAGAGGAAGAGGGGAAAGGAGTGGAGCAATGCTCTCACTCCCTGGCAATAAAACTGCTACAAATGCAAGACTTGTCTACAGAAACCTGCTTCCACTGAGCAATATTATCACACTTGAGATA
Organism: Balaeniceps rex; assembly: GCA_013401315.1. NCBI lineage: Eukaryota > Metazoa > Chordata > Aves > Pelecaniformes > Balaenicipitidae > Balaeniceps > Balaeniceps rex. The sequence goes on along the minus strand of VYZW01059361.1, from coordinate 7,512 downwards.
CTTTCTCATCACTCGTGCAGTCACATAGCCATCCCTGCAGCCCAGGGCTCACAAGGAGGAAATCCAGAGAAGAAACAGCAAGGACTGGAACTGGGATTCCCCATTTTGAAGGGAACAGTCCAATCCTCACTCCTGCAGGGAGGAAAACAGCAGCCAATAGAGAGATTGATGGTCTGAGGTATCTCACCACACCCTCATCAATCCAACACAGGGACAGGACTCCTTACACTAACTCCAGCCAAGGATAGAATGGAGATCTCAGAGCAACATATGTATATACATTATACGTATATATATATTCATACCCCTTCAGACGACATGCCTGCATAGCATGGCACATAGGCCATCAGGCCATTAAAAACAGCAGTGGTACTGCATCACAAGCATCCTTCTTCCCCCTTCAGTCCAGCTTGTAAAGTAAAAACATCAAGACACTCATTTTGACTTGTAATGCCCTTAATCCAGTTGTGGAGCTGTACCACCACAAGGTATTCACAGGGCAGGATCCTCAGTAAACTCCCATGGAAGTACCTGCTCAACCCTATATACTCTGTACAAAATTTTCTGCTGTGTACTTGTATACAAATATTTAAGCCACAAATCAAGCCTTACAAACTATGAAGCTCCCCTCTTCAAGGTCTTAGGAGTTAAGATATATTTTTAAAAGAAAGATGGCAGAAAAGGAAGCCTACAACAATACCAAGAAAGCACAGAACAAGAGCTCTGTAAGTATTTGTAAATAACTGTAAATGCACAGGAGATGACACAGTTTCTTCTTTATAAGCTTTTTTATAGATTTGAGTTAAATATATTAGATTCACATAAATAAAAAAATCATTTTACTGAAATGCTAACAATGCTACAGAACATATATATACATCATTAAGTAGCTGGCTAGGTAAAAAGCAAAACTATTTTAAGTATATACCAATATCTTCAGTTTAGTAGTTACTAGTTATCAGTAGTAGTAGTCATTAATAGCTTAGAGTTATTCAAAACAAGACTTAGAAAAGAGATACCGAAATTCTTGTTCCTCTTCATTGTCACTTTGCAGAAGATCATCATTCAGCTCTTCATCCGACAAGTCTGACTGATTCTAGGTTTCAGAAAAAGTCAATCATGAACATAAGAAAGGATATAAACTTTTAACTAACTAGGTACTGAAACTACCGAAACTTCTGAACACTAAGTATTTTTTATTAAGAAGGCATCCCAGACTAAGACCATATCTTCAAGGAAATTACCTAATTTGATGAGAAAAAACACACCACACAAGACAACAAATCTGAAAAGAAACGTTTGACAGTCTTATGGAAATTTACAAAACTCAAATTTGCCTACTTATCAACACTTTTCACTGACACATTCCCAAATATAGCCAAAGACAACAATTCACTTAAGAAATACCCAGAAGAAATAAATGTTAGCTTTAGTGCTCTTATTTAACTGCCTTGTGACCTTGATGCATTAAGCGAGTCAAAAAAAAAAACCCACTAAGTTAGTGCAGTTTCTAGAAAGCAGAGATACTTAGGAGACTGGAGGAAAGCATGTGATGATATGAAGAAAACTAAAAAACCACAATTAGTTTGTAAGCGAAGCAAAAAAACCAGAAGACAATATCATGCCTTTTCTGAACTCCTCCTAATTTGTCTATACTTCCAGTTGCCTTTTTTTTTTTTTTTTAAATAATTACCCACTAAAAAGAGATAACTGCAGTTTTGCTCAGCAACATTATTTCCATCCTCTAAAGTAATAGGGGCAGAAAGGTTATACAAGGGTAGATTTACCTAAATGTACTGGGATAAGATTAAGTAAAAGCAAGTTTAGCCTAAATAGCTCAGGGAAAACTTCCTGAGAAATCTATTATTACTCCACCATATGAGTCCATACCCACAGATACTGCTCAGAGCCCTGTAACATGGCAAACAGAAAACAAGAATAGAAAAAGCACAAGAACACATAACACATTGGAGAAATCTAGTATTGGTTAGTATTCATTCAGGTAATTTTTTTTTAAGGTAAGTAAGTAGCTTTATCAACTCACGTTTCAACTACAAAGATGTATGCAATGTTAACTGCTTATGTTTTTGATAACTACGTAACACACATCTGCAATCTCTATCCTCCTGGAATTTTATTTAATTTTTAAACCAGTACATGAGACAAAGGAACTTCCTCTCTTTAATAGGAATTACTTACATAATAATAATTTCAAGAAGCTAACTTCCGACATTTAGAGTGTGACTATAAAAAACTACATCAATTAAAACTCAACTTTTACCAGATCTGGGTTTCTTAACAAACCTATTCACCTCCAACTAAAACTTTAAAAACTATTTTCTAAATGAATTTATTTAGCAGATGAAGTGAAGAAAGAGGTGACTAGCCAGTTTTGATTTCCCAAACAGAAGCCCTGTCTTCTGCAGATATCTGGCAAATCCAAACATACATTTAGTTCTTTTCAGAGAGTTCAATTTTGGAAATAGGTATCAGTGAGGAGTCTATAGCAGACATGGGGGAACTTGTTTACGGTCTCCAATGCTAGCTGCTCCCATGTCCTTCCTGTGCTGCAGAAGGGGAAATCCTCTGCCTACTCATTAGACAAAGTAGTAGTGGATTGTGTGCAGTGAGTGGATCTTCAATAGACACCACTGCTTGCTTTTTTATTTACTCTCTGGTAAAACCTGATGGTATTTTGATGAGTAACTTTTAATAGCCAGGAAACTGGCAGTTGAAGTGAATTCTCCAGAATGCTAATCAGCACTCAGGAGGCATAACTGGTTTTTTTTGGTTTTTTGTTGTGGTGTGTGTTTTTTTTTGTTTGTTTGTTTGTTTTTTTAATTGTTAAGTCAATATGAGCTACAGAAAAACTGATTTTGAGAACCATCTCCTTTTTGAACCATGTGTTATGAGAAGAAATACTGTCTCAGAAAAAAATATTTCTTCTAGAAGTTTTATTTTTAAAAGCCACACTTGGAGGTACTTCACAAAAGGAAACAGAGCTCTGGGTAGAGAGTACTCTGGCAACAGGGCAGATCTCAGGTACCTGTGGCTGTCAGGCTTTGGGAAGGTGACTGTAAAATACGTAAAAGGCCATTCCAAACAACTGAAGTGGGTGAGCTGAACAATATTCACATTTTATTATCTGTAACAATTCACTTCAATCCACATCTCTTACCTTTTTGCCGGTTAGCAAATCCTCTCCAAGCAAGTCATCATCAAGTTCACTGGAAAACATTAGCAAATTTAAGAAGTTGAACCTCAAAAAACAGAAACAAACACCATATAGGGCATACACCTTAAAAAACTAACTTGAGGAGAACTGTCGCTGAGCCTGCACAAAGCTCTCCTTTTAGCAAAGCATTCAGCAAGTTGAAAAAGGAGATACATGTTTTAAATGAAACAATATTTAAATGAAACAATACATATTAAATAAGACTACTGTTGCACAATCGTTTCATTTCCACATGCTCTCCTTTCCATATCCCTCCAACTATAACACAGCACATAAGCCTAGACAAAGTGCAGGCATAGTTAGCTAGGTCCCCACTCTAGATCCTTCAATTCAAGGCCGTTGAGGCATATTGTCCAAACTGCCGTTTCCCACCTCTCGAGGGAAGAAGCAAGTGAAGACAGTAATGTCCTATGGGCAAGACTCAGTCTACAGGCCACCATGTGGCCCAAGCTGCACTTCAGCACAAAGGCACTTAGGCCTAGATCTTTCATAAATACTTTATTCCCTCCTCCTCAAGTTGAGGGTCAAACAGACCTTTGTAGGGTGACAAAATCAAATGCATGTTTCACCATCTTTGTAAGCGTGGCTAAGAATTCAGGAAGCATAGAAATACCTGGCTTACAAAACTTCTGCCATCACATAGCATCTGTCCCATAAATAGGATGCAACACAAAGAACTACAGTCCGGATTAGTTAAGCTTTAGGACAACTGCTTGATCTCATTCCTCCTTCAGTGAAAGAATTACCTAGTGACAGGAATAAACAGATTCCCCCTTCTACAATAAACACTTATTACTGAAAAATGCCCACACT
>VYZW01059359.1:243-52024 GCA_013401315.1 Balaeniceps rex | reverse complement strand
AAAAAAAAAAAAGGACTGTTAAATTTATAAGTATCTGTGCCTAAAGGGGATCAACTTCACTCTAACAATATCCCAGTTTGGACATGCTCTGGACAGGGCTGTTGTAACTCGGGCATCAGCTCAGCCAGCCAAGCTGAATACACACAAATACTTCACCCAACACACATCACTGCCTTTTCTTTAGCGAGGCAGCCAGCAGCTCCGCTGGCATACTGCGGAAAGAATTGAGAAGATCCCACCCAACCGTAGCTTTTTCTGTATAGCTACATAGTCAATTGACTCTGCGCGGAGTTTGCAGCGAGGGGGTGAGAAGCCTGTGGTTCCAGCCATTGTTTTCAGCAAATATGATTTTTTTGCAAATGCAAAAGCCTGTACAAGGAGGCTTAAAGCTTGCTCTCTGGAAGCAGCAGTGCAAAAAAAAAAAAAATCCTAATCACACCAACGCTCATGGAAAATAAGGTGAATTCTTTCAGAAAAATCAAATTCATAGTCGCTGAAATTCCTCCCTTCATCTTTTGGTGTTATTTGCTTAGCAATAGGCCTGACCTGGCCTTCCACAGATAAATGGAAAGAAATCATTGATCTAATGGCACAAAAAATATCTCCATTAATATGAAAACCTAAATATGCCAGTGTGGAGCATTTTGAAGATAGTTTTATCCTACTGAATCTTGTTATCCAAATGGAGAAATGTCAGTAGTGTATTAAGCAGACAGGAAAGCTGGAAGACTCATTAAGCCACGTTCAAACTATGAGAACATGCAAAATTGAATATTTGCCAGGATCGTTAAAATAAAACTTAATTACAGAATTCGGGTTTATCTGTGTCATCCAATGTCACAATACTTCAAGACAGATGATGAGGGGAAAAGGCAAAAAATCCCCAATAACTGCATTTAGCGTCACAGCAGTATCTGCATTATTCATCATCAGTTGTGCAATGACAGGTCCCAAATAATTAGTATTATTCATGTTAAGTTATGCAATTCCCCTGCCTAAAAGAGGAGCCGTAAAGAAATGTAAACTAATTATAAGCCGGTCACATGCTCTGCTGCTGTTGTATAGCCACCTCTATACAGAGGTATAGACACTGCCGCCAGTGCCATCCCGGTGCCTATGCTGATTGGAAAGCCACAGCAGACCAAAGCTCCAGCTTTGAGTAAGGAGGAAGACCGAACCTCATTAATACCATATAGCGACAAAAAATGCAGCTGTCAAAACAGAAATGTAAACAAATTAAAAATTCAAGTGTGTACCTTACGGCTTAGTCAAACCTCTGACCTTACATCTGAAAAAAAAAAAAAGAAATTCTAATGTCTGTCTTCTTTAATAGTCAAACCTCAAAAACACAGCATCTACCTTAAAATAAGAAAATTCACCGCCATAAACGTCTCTTTTCCTTCCAAAGACAACCAACGCGTACCCATTCCCACTAGTTAACGTATACATCCAACACAGCGGAACAGCGCTGGTCACCAAAATGAGCAGCACCGGACATGTGGGAGTCCCAAACCGCTCCGGGGAACCCCCAGGGCAGGCAAAAACTCTCACTAAACCCTTAGATTAACCCGACACCATTCGGCACTGCCAAACTCAGACCCCAGAGCAAGAAGAGCAGCCTGGCCATAACCCTGTCTTTTCACAAAGGCTGAGAGAAGGAGATAGAGGAAGAAATCCAATAGAGTTTGGGAGGTTTATCCAGCAGGCAAGTAGGGGAAGGCTGAAGATGGGTCCATGAGAGCTGCGTAGCGCAGTTCCCAGGAGACAGAAATTCACGTCAAGAGCTAAGAAAAAGTATATCTATTCTTAGGGCTTGGTTGCTTTCCCCCCACCTTACAGAGTATAATTTTTTTTTTTCCTGCTAATTTTCCTTCAGCTGTCATAGACATGAAATTTTACTCACATCTTACCAGCAAGACAGATTTCTGTTTCATCTTGAGATACAAGCCCTGAAGCATTATCGAATGGGTTTTCTCGGAGAAAGAATTTACCTGAGGCAAAATTGCTCTGCTTGTACTTTGTAAAGGAAAATACTGGTTTACCACTGCAAAACACACACCTGTGGCACGTACACAGACATGCTCCACATAAAGACCTCGATTTCAGGGTGGAGACTGACAAGAATACAAAACACTTTAACAGAGACAAAAGAATCAATACCTAAAATTAAAATTGATTCTGTGATTGCTAAATAGAATATTCCCCTTCTTTCCCAAACTCAGGGCAAATAAGGCCGTTATACAAACTGTAAAATAAATCACAGCATTTCTTCTATTCGATCACACCTTGCAGATAGCAAGCAAACTTATGCTATTTTCCACACAGTTTCATACACGAGTACCATGTATCGACGCTCACAGCAACACGCATAATATTCATCGACATACATGCCCATTTTCCCCAGCACATCCTTTTATTGCAACCCAAAACTGTGCGGGGATGTAGTCAAGGATTTTGTCCCTCTGCCTCAGATCAGATAAAGTGAGAACTTTGTTTGTACTGGCTGCCACAGAACATGCTAGAGAAGAAGAGTTCATCTGAATTTGTTGGGATTTAGATGATGGTATGTCAACCTGAATTCCTGTTTTGATGTTTATGAGAAAATAAATGTTCTTTTTCCTTTTCAGGTGCATTTAGTTCTCTGCATTTTTTCTGCCCTCCCCAGTTTCATTCACCTTTAAGCAATGGATTACTTTCCCTCCTCATCCATCCTTCCTTCTCTTCTCCACCTGTCCCACATAAACTTCTTAACATGAGATTTTTCCAGTAATAGGAATAAAATATGTATATTTTATTTAAGTTCCTTTATTCTGAGCTTTCACGAGAACAACCTATAACAGTCCCGTTCAGTATGGCATCTCTACAAGCACCTCGGTCTGAAAAGATCATTGATATTTACTTTTACTTAGTGTACATATAGAGACAAACTTGAATGACCACTAAGGTAACACGAAAGTTAGCAAGAGATTCATGTTGACTCCAGCGGAGATTGGATCCCTCCTCCATAAGGAATTGCAAGAGCCCACAGCACTATGGAAGTTCTGATGAATCTTCAAAAACTAGAAGCACCTATAACTGGATTCTTCCCGGTTTATTTTTCTCTCAAGGTTCAAAGAAGAAAAATGAAAAATTGAACACAGGAAGCAAATATATATCAGCGCACCCAACCAAATAGAAAAATTCAGTAAAGGTTCCTCAAATATGGATCAGAAACGATGAGAAATAACCACGAAAGATACTGCCTTGATGCGCGGCTCTCTCTGTTTATTGAAAAGACAGAAAGAAGCTGGTTCCACTCAGAAGGAGGGAAAAAAGGTTATCAATCAAAACCTGGCATGTACCAAAGCAGCTAAACACAGAGCTCATTAGGCGTGAGCACCTGCATATTCCTGGTGGCTTTACCTACCCATGCCAGCTGACTGTTCAAGGTTGCAAATGGTTGTAGTAGGATACTCTAAAAATCTGATAAATGTTTAAAAGGATCTGCTTTTCAGGAGATGAAGTTAGTGTTTTCTGAAAGGTAGGTTCCTACAGAACACCTGAATTTAGGTTCTTCAAAACTGAAGCACTCCGTACCAGAAATATACTTTGTAAAGAAAAAACAAATGGCAAAAATCAAATTCCTGTATGACCAAGACGACAGAAATGTTAAAAGGAATTGTTCCAATAAAGGTTATTTTAACAAGCAAAAAGTACCAGGCACTTGAGAATGAACTCAGGTGTCTCAGCTTTGCACTAGCTCAACATTTGTCACTTCAGCTCTGCCCCGTCGGCGCGTTGAGCTATGAAGAGATGTCAGGCATAGCTGTGCCCTAGGAGCCTGCTGCTTGCAGGGGAACAGCAGCGAGAGATTGAGAAAGCAGGTTTTATTGAAAGAGAGAGAAGAAAAAGAAAGAAAGAAAAAAACCCACTAAATATCTGGGCTAAGATAGAAGTTCAGAAATACTGACTTAATAGAAAAAACCAACTGATCTTATACCAAGATGTGCAGTAAACAAGGCTCTGTGACACAAAACAGCAAAAAGACCAAAGGAAGATGGGGAGATGGACATAGACACAAAATACTGACTACAGTCCAAGCATCAACAGGTTGCAAACATTTCAAAGTGGGCTGATATACCTCTGTGATGCCCAAGCCCTGCCTCACACACCATAAGCCACACACTGGGACAAGAAGACAATATTTCGTGTATGCTCCTTTCTGGTGACCCCAGTGGTTAACCAGCCATTTGACACCCAAAACCTGTTTTAGATCAGCTTGTAATCAACTCAGAAATTTCAAACCTTCTTAGGGGCAGCCTCGGTGCTCCTCCTCCTCACTGCTCAGGATGGCTGCAGGTGCCTCTCTTGGCTCCCTGTCCCTCTTCCAGGTTGATGCCACCTCCTTTCCTCTCGCCTCACCAGGACCTCAGCAATGGGCGGCTGCTGCAGAACTGGCTCTGCAACCCAGAGGAGCCTCTGCAAGAAATCGTGACTATTTCAGAGAATTTAACCTGAAATGCTCTGCAGATGCAATGAATGGCCATTTAAGCAGTGAGTCATCCTTTCTCAGATCCTTTTAAGGAACTTAGCTGGCGCATTTTCAAGGCATATTTCTTAATACTTAGTTCTGCAATTTCAGGGTGATACATCCCAGAGCTGGAAATGTGGATCATATGGCAGCAGAACCACATTTATCAAAGAGAAAGCATTTAGCACTGTATTTTCCTATGTGTGGTACTTGCAAAGCTTGATCTTAAAATATCTGGGTTTGTCCTTCTGCCCTTTATTCAATGAACTCTTCTTTTAAAAGAACTCAGCTGAACTTGGACGAGAAAGATATTGAATTCTATCTTGTGTTACAGCTGAGCAAGTTATATTTTAAATATTTTTAAAATGTATTGCCAAACTCGGCTCATTTCCGTCTTTGACTCTCAATCTCAAGCTTTCCCAATGCTTTTCTTTTTTTGTTTTTCGCAGTTACCAGCATCCTATCACCTACATCTGCACTCACTTTCTAGGAGGGTTTCTGTTAAGATCAGCTTCAAACTGAGACACTTGGCCTATCAATAAATTTTATACAGCCAGACAACTGAAAGTAGCATGAGGCTCTGTGTAGCGTGTAAGTAACTAAAACTACTCAGGTATGATCACTTCCAACAAGTACGTACTGGGCTATGCTGGTCTCAACAGAGTTTCTCTTAGACCAATATGAAAGGACCTTCTACATGTGCATTCTTCTACATGGAATGTATCCAGGCTGCAAATCTGTATTACCAAGACGACCAGGTTACTTTCAGGGAGATCTCAGGATTCACCAGATGACCCTCTACCAATTTATGAGATGAGGCACCTTTTCTTTTTAATTACATTTTCAACCAGTGAATTACTTTTTATTATTCTAAATTCTCTAGTGGATGTCAGCGTGCACCTGCCTTTGATACGTCAACAAATCGCTGTCTCTCTGCAACCAACTGTTGAGATAATGCCTGTAAGTATTTTTAGCTCTCTTTTCAAATAGGCAACGGAGATGGGTTGCAGATGGGTGAAAGTGGCAGACTTCAAGACAGAAAAAAACCTAGCTGAGTCAGAGAAAGCTGACAGTTTGTCTAAACCCAAGGATTTTATCTCTGGAAATAGGAAAAAAAGGGCTTTGGTCTCATGTCTTGGTCTAAAACAAGTAAATTATGTTATGTAACGCATCCGGATCACTAATTTGGACAACTCAGCAGGGAACTGAACCACCACCTACACAGAAACAGTCAAAAAATAACAATTCGTAATCATTTATTAAGCTATATCCTTATATTATAATTACTTGTTGTCAATGAAATGAGGTACGATGACTAGTCCTGGAAGTCTGAAGAGATTAATACCAAAATAATATTCCTATATATACACACAATAACGGTGCAGGGATTAACACCTCGTTAGGCCATAAGGAGCAGAGTGCCAACCTGTGCTTTGGGTGTCAGAGCTCACTACCTGCTAATATAGAATACAATAGCTATTCTATCACATATCTATAAAATCTATCTTATACATATAAAAGATACATATAAAAGATACATATAAAAGATACATATAAAAGATAAGATATAAAATATATCTTATATCGATCACACATATATAAAATATAAATATATATGATATCCACATATGATCTGTAAAGGACACAACTCACATCAGGAAGATGAATCAATGCCATTAATTAGATATTTTATGACTGAAAATCTTTATTCTTTGCAGATCTACCAGTCTGCAGTAAAACACTCTCTTACCCTTTCACACACACACGCAGAAAAAATCCTGAATAAATCCAATTCCTTTAACCTTTCATCTAAAATATTATTCTCTGCTGCTTTCTATTTTTGCAGAAACATGATCCTTGTTTCATATATTTCTCATCAAGTGACGGCACAACACTCATTTGCTGCCTTGTGGCACAATGATCCTCCCATCACCAGCATCTGGACTACGGCTATTGACTCCTACGGGATCCGGTGCAGCGCTTTTCCATCAGACACAGCATTAAATGACAGGTCACTTAATTTGCAAGAGTGAAAATGACTTTGAACAGAAAATGAAGTGAAGAGAAATTGAAGCTCAAGTTAATCCTAATACCAAGCAACCTTTTCTCACTTATTTTTAATACTTACGACAAGAAGGACATTGCCAGCAAACCACAGGGAGTCCAAAGGCTACAGCTCATGATGGGAACTTCAAAAAACACATCAAAAGCCTCAGCAGTTTAGAGGGAGGCGAATGACTGTGTTTGTCAAGCCCATTTGTTAAAGAAAGGGTTGAATAATTAGCGGCACCAAGAGCCGGCCTCAGTTTTCCTTAAGTCGCAAAGCAAGCAACAAGCAAAAAGTTTTGCAAGTGCTTTCTTAATATCGCTATTCCAGCGCTGCCACCAGTGCCTTGACAACACTAACGTGCTGAAATCCTCGATAAAGCCACTGCTTCCCAAAATGCTGGTTTAAAAAGCAAAATGCCTCAATTATCATCTTGAGAAAATCAGGGTGAGGTTGTCATTTACTCAATGGATGCCAGGCTGGGTTTTTGGAGTTTTACTGAAAAATGTTCAACTATGAAACTCCCTCCCAGTAACCCCCAGCTCCCCCCAGCTCTCCTCCAGCTCCCCCCAAGGAAGGTGCATCGCCCCCCCCATCAGCAGGGGCTGATTGTCCTCACCCACCAGCCCTGGGGACAGGACGAGAGCACCCCAGGGGTGTTGGGGGACCTTGTGTACACCCCCACCCCTTCCCGGGAATTCACTCACCACACTTGCATATAAAAACTCAAGCATAAGCCCTTCAGAGAGAAATGAAAATCCTGTGTAATGAGCAGGGGTTTGGCAAAAACCATGCATCTTTATTCGGGGGATAAAGGTTATAATGTTGAAATAGATTGGTTTGATGAGAACTACTTTTTTTCTTGGCAAAGGAAGAAACACTATTTTCTGGGACAGCTTGTTGAGGAAATGAGGCTTTTTACGCTTGCGCAGCCTCTCCCATCTATCCAAACCCCTCGGCCGCTGGTGAACGGGGAAGTTTAAAGGAAAGAAACTCAAACTAGTGACTCCACTGAGAAAAAGGACATCGTAAATTCTGTTTGAGAGCAGCTGACTGGCAAATCTCAGCGTATTTACTGGCAAGCCAGTCAGCCTGTACATAACATAAGCTGTGAGTAAGCCAGTACTATCTCCTGCCTGCTGGGGAAGACAGAAAATGCGTGAGCACTGCCCCATGCAGAGCGATTGTGAAATGCAAGCCTGTAGGAAACCGAGTCAGGCTTTTAGGTTCACAGGTTACAGAATATCTTGTTTAGTAAGAAAGGCTTGATTTTTAATTACCTGGAGAGAATTACTTTCCCTGATACCTTGTGCTGTACGAGCATTATTAACTTTTCAGATAAATCTGAATAGTAGAAACGTAAACCAAAGTTGGTTAATGAAAACAACCACCCTGTAGGGACAGAGAGGTTCAAAAGATGATCAAAAAGACCTTTTGCATCATTAGTCTGCATGATTTCATGATACTGTCTTTGAAAGAATTAAGAAAAATAAGTATTTCTCTAATGTAGGCGCGAAGCGTCTTTCAAAAGGTCTATCCCTCCCCCAAAACTAGTTTGCCCAGAACCACTGCGCAGCAACAAAGGCTTACTCAAATTTGAAACTAAATCATTAACCAGAAAGCACTCAGTGGGAAAGCACTCCTTGCCCAATGTAAGAGGTTTCATGGCCATCACATCTGTAGCCTGCCATTTGTTCATTAATTTTCAAATGAGGGATTATGAGCATAGACAGTGTCTCTTTGTCTTCCAGCGTGGCACATTGAGGATATAACGCCGAGTCCCTTATTAGTGGGTGTCCTCCTCACCCCTCGCTCCGAGACAGAACGTCGCGTATGACGACAGAAACCACGCCGTGACCTCCAGCCAACGCAAGCTGTCGGGTAACCAGCTAACAAAAAATGTTTATTTCACAGCAGCCTCTTCCAAGCTCCCAGTACACGCAAAATGTGCCGTGGTAGCATCCCTGTGCCCTCACACCTCAGGCCTTTCCAACAGCCCTTCTTCTACATTCATCAAAGCTCCAACCCTCATCAGATGCAGAAATCTACTGAGCATCTGTCAGGTGTCTGCATGCTATGCAGCAGATTATAGAAAAGCAACCCTTTGGAAAAGGCATGCCTATTAAATCTGGAGGAGCGATAACAGTATCCAAGTTCTTGAATTTAATGAGGCAACATCACTTAGGGCTGACTCTTACTAAATGTATATAAGGAAATAATTCCCTTGTAATGAACTCATGCGGCAACTGGCTGTGCCCTTTCTGCATGCTAATGATAATAAATTCCATCCAAATTATTTCAGGCACCGAACTGCTGGTGTACTGTACTCACCCTTAGCCCTGCATGCAAGGACAAAACAGCAACTACACCAAAGGGAAAAAGGTGCGTTAGGCCACTTACTAATAACTCTTTTTCCTCTTTTGCCTTATTCAGACACGATCAGCAATTTTTTTTTGGCAGGATATAAAATGCTAAGCTTGGCAGGGAAATGTTTAGAAGGAAATGACTTTTTTCTAAGGTAGTAGTGAGGAAATATGCAAAGTGAGGTATCTCCAAGAGGTATCTGCCTGCTTGGCAATCCTACTTCTACACGGCCAAGGAAGATGGTACAGCCAAATAAAGAGATTACTAAACACAGGCTGTCAGTACAATTGAACGACAATCTGTCTTACAGCTACACAGAAATAACTTCTACTGCAACAATTTTTGATCTAGCATGACAGGACGGGTTTTGAGGAAATACGTCGATAGTACAGCAGCACTTAAAGAAAATTCCCAAGTAATTTGTCACATCTCTGTCAAGCCCGATTCAGGCATGCAAGTCATTCTGTAACGAGACATCAGCTTTTAAAAATTGGAGTTGCAACGACTTCCAAGGCCTAAGTTTCTAAAATGCGCTTGATTTGGTCAGCTAAGGTATAATTTCGTAAGTCTACTCAGCGCACACAGGCGGCATGGAAAACAGGGATGCGTACGGGCACATACCATGCATCCATAATGCATGATAAAATGACTGAGGAGAAAGCAGCCGTCCTTTCAGACAAACATTAACTTCTGCAAACATTTTCTCGTTATTACCCTAAGCACTTGTCATACATGGGAGACACGAGCACTTTGCAAAGCATATGTGGTTTGGGAAGAGAAACGGCGGGCTGATACTAATAAGAGCTGGCACGTCGCCACGGCTCGGGCTGACGAGGAGGGGATTTGTGAACACCGCCTCTGTCGGCTCATCACCGGATGGATGCCGTGTGTTTTGTTTGTTCTTTTCTGGAAAAATGTCAGTTCAGTTAATCCAATCAAGGATGGATCAGGGTGTCAGAATCAGTTTTCAGGCTGTCAGAGAAGAAAGCAATTCCTCATCACTTAAAGACCGAGTTACCGTTGCCTCAAGATAAAATATTGGTAATATTAATAATTTGGTTCACAAATCATATCTCCCTATACAATCACTGTTCAAAGTCTTCCTAGTTACCACAAATTACATTCAGAGAAAATTGTAATTCTAATTTCTATCCTGATCATAGTTTTTATTAACTTAGTATTTTACCTGATAAGAAAAAAAATTAATATAGATTTTTTTATATTTTTTTTTTTCCTATTCTTCTTCTTCAACTGACTCTTCTGGTTTTGCCCCATTGACGTCATTAGGGTCTTCGCACATTAGGAGTGCTGTTTATGTGAACTGGCCTCAGGACTTTTCCAGAATAAATGCCAGTGGTAAATTAATTCTTTAATCCTCCTTACGCCACAGGATGCTAATCTGTACACATAACACTTGCTTATCTACTTTTTGCTATTAATTCTTACATTTTTAATCACTTTCCATTCTCCAACGTTTACTTATGTTGTTCTGTCAAAGAATGAATTTAGAGGAGGAATTCAACAGCTCAGTTGCTTTCAGAAAATTAATTTACCTTTTCATTTCATGGAGGGTACTGTGTTGTTTTGGTTTTTTTTTAATAATTTCCTTTATTCCAAAGTACAGAACTGTAGGCACCCTGTTATCAGATCTGCCTCAGAAATACTGAGCTGGAAAGTGGCTTTGCAGAAGAGGTGAGTATTCTTCACAGCAGAATGAAATACATTAACGTTCAAGTCTATGGGGGCAGGACTTAGAAAGAGAATAAACTACTAAAACATAAAAAACAGGCTGTACTTTTTCAAGAGAATCTTATAATGCATGGTTTATCACACCTTTTTAATACATTTATTATATTTACCATATATTTATTATTCCAATACTCTCTGCTATTCTGTGTTACAGTGGACATCAGAGGACAGTACTATGCTACACACTGCCCAAATCTATAACTAACATCACAACCAATACATTAATTTATTGCATCCGTATTTATATATAATGGTTGTGGTAAACTCTCAACATTGTACACATTTTTCCCCACACATAAAAAACCCTCACGAAACAAACCATGCATTGTAAGAGCTCATTTTGGTAACAACTTTCCCTTTCAAAAGTTGTCCCAAATCTAATTTTTATTATCTCATCAAACCAGAGTGTTGGAAAGGACCTCAAGAAGTCATCTAGTCTGTTGGCAGATTCAACTACAGCTCTGTTGTTCCTGGAAGTGTCTCCCAAGGGACGGCTCCTTCCCAGCAGCTGCAGCCTCAGCGGCCACCCCGGCAGCCTCGGGCAGGGCTTGCTGGCTCGGTCACTGGCGAGTGTCTCTCCAATGTCCATCCTCACTCATTCATGCCACAGTTTCAGCCTTCCTCCTTATCCACAATGGGAATTGACCTTTACATTTGCCTTTTGTACATCTGAGGACTTGCTCCTCCCCCACCACGCTTCTCTGTTTTTATTTTTTTTCAAAGAGTGAACAGCCTCTCAAAGTTTCGGGTTTTAGGGCAGATACTTTTGACTCATTTCAACCAAAATGGTCCTGCATTTCCCCAGGCTGAAGACTATAGCAAAAACACACTGCTTTCTTTTGCACATATTACAAATCCTTAAGCCCTTTTCCTGGAAGCACGTTGTCTCCCTTCCCCTCCAAACTCAGCACAGGATGTCACCTGCCTCAAGGACATGCTCTTTGCCATCGTCATGAGAAACCATCGCAGCGTTATTGAGTTATAAGCCTCTAAAAAAACCCGGTGCAATGATGCCGTGAAAAGCCGAAAATCAAGCCGAAACCAACTTAGAGGCAACATTTCGCAGCTTAACCCTCCTCACGCCTCAAAGCCCCATGTCTCGGATGCCCAGGCTGCCGAAGGAGCAACTCCTCCTCATCCTTCTCAGTCCTACCGCTGTTAGACTTGAGAAGCACCATCGCAGAGTGACTAACCGTCACCTAAGCAAGGCTGCTGAAGCAGGACATTCCCGCAGCGCTCCTGCTAGAGCAAGGATCAGACACCAGGACTGCAAGGAGGTGCTGAAAATACAGCTGGGAAGAAAATGGAATAAGAAAACATAACCACAACCGCAGTGCACTTGTAGAAACAATATTAATACTGGATGGTTAACATTTTTTGGTGAATAATACAAAAATACGAATCTTCAAGTCTCCGGTTCAACTAATGAAGACTAATTAAGCAATAAGAAATACTTCTTATAAATCTTAATGAGTTTTTCTAACCCTTCAGTAGTTGAATTAACTGCAATTCATCAAAAAAACAAAGATGGCAATTTACTAAAGAACCTTTTACTCTTGATGACAAGATCCCCTCTTCCTACCTTGCCTGCAAAAAGGGATTTAAAAGATAAAGGGAAATATTAGTCTGTTACCTAACTGGGAAAGAATAGCAAATCATGCCCCAGATATAGAAGGTTGGCATATTCAGTGCCTTTTTTTCCTTATGTCTTCACTGCGTGGGTAAGATACAGCTGACTAAGTCATTAAGGATTAAATTTATTTTGAAATACTTCAGGTATCATCTGAAGTTCTCTTTAAACTATTAATAATTACTTTTTCGTACTCTCAGGGAATGGCTGAGGTCCCAGACGGTAAGAGATGGTCAAACATAGCAGCTATTATTAGAAACGGGAAAAAGGAAGACTACGCAGTCTAGATTCAGTACAGTGAAAGACCCGGGAACAAATGATTAAACAATGAAATTAAAAACACCCAGAGGAATATAAAGTGAGAAGAAACTGCCAAAATGTATTTGTGAAGAACTAATCATGTCAACCCAGTCTTTTTTTTTTTTTTTTTTAATCAGGATAATTACCCTCTCATAAGAAGGAATTAGATGTGATACATTTTGAATAGACAACCATATTCCTCTACCACAGTAAGGTAGATTTAGCAACTTCTTCTTTTAGACTAACAATAAACACACTCAAAGAACAGTTTTCAACTGTCCACTTCCAAATTGAGGAACACACCAGTGTATCTCCACAGGTCTTTGCACTTGGTCCCATATCTTCATGAGTAACTCAGGTCACATGAAGTGTGGAGGATCTGCAAGCACTCTGGAGAACAGCCCTAGCATACCAAATTATCTCAACAAGTTGGAAAAAAAAAAAAAACATCTAAAATCATGAAGATAATTTGATAAAAAGATATGCCAAGTCCTACCTATTTTGGAAATAATCAAGCGCAAACTTTAAAACTGCTAGGCAGCAATAGAGAGAGAACAGGGAGGTTATCAAGGATGAAAACCTAAACATGAGTCAGCAACGCGAGTCTGCTGCCAGAGAGACAAGTGGTGTTTTGGGAAATATTAACAGATGTTAACCACAGGACACAGGAGGTAATTATTCATATGAGATTTAGAAAACGTGACCTAGAAAGAAGGGTATTTGCTCCCTGTGTAAAGAGAGAGCACTGAAAAATAGACATAGCAGCAATATTCCAGTACATAACAGGTTTTAATTAAGAAAATGACAATCAGTTGTACTTCACGAGCATGAGTAGCGATTGGCTTAATTCACAGAAAGGAAAATTAAGGACAGATATTATGAAAAGCTTTCTGAGCTATACAGATAGTTAATCATTTTAATACGTTATCTCCAAGAAGGCAGTTGGGACCCATCACTGGAAGCCTCTGAAAAGACCTTGACACAAACATCTCTCCTATGCAGAGTGGTCCAGCAGGCTGAACTGGATGACCCCTTAAGATCTTGTGTCAGATTGGCAGGCTAACACTTTTGGTGTCAAAAAACAAGAAATAGCATCTTAGAGGAACGTTATCTCCTCTGGCACAAAATAAGGGTAAAAGAATTATTTAATTTGGCACAACGGACTACCGCTGCTCCGCACAGTATTCATATTATCTTTCTTTTCAAATTCATATTACATACTTGCAAGTCAGATCAAATATGTGCGATTAGCTATCCATACTTGAGAGTTTGCAAAGAATCTGTCCACAAAAGGCTCCTCTTTATCCCAGTGCTGCCAGTTTTAGGTTTTCCTAAGAAATACATTCAAATAAAACCAAAATAGAAAAAGCTACCTTGTTGCGCTTCTGTGCGGCACTCCTGTGCACCTTGGTTTCTTAACATGGTCTACTCTATACTACCTTTAGGAAAAAGCCATTCAGGAGGAAAAGAGCAGCACATAATATACTTTATACTAATATACTTCCTTCATTGCAATGGTTTATGTTACATATTCTTATTCATTTTTCTTAATTTACTACGCATTCGGTAGTCCCATACAGTACTTTGCAGGAAAGCTTATTTCAGCGTCAAAACAGAATTTTACATTTCAAGTCACTGAAGGAATACATGAGCTTTGCTGATGCTGAATTTATTTTAACTTTGTATTTTTATGTGATTTTATTAACTCATTTATATAAAGCTGAATTACGGTGTATTACCAATCTATTTTCTCTGTGTCTAGGAGTATATAGTAATAAAGCAGATATATTTGAAATAATAGGAATAACAAAAGTAGTATTATGCACAATTATAGCTAGTAGCACTCAAACTCAGACATTGTTAATAATAAATGACAATATTATATAAAAGAAATACCATCTGAAAACTGATTTTACACGGCATATTAAAGACTTGATGGCTCAGGAGATGGGTAATAGAATAAAAAGCCTTTCATCTCAAGGTCATCAATTCAAATACAAGTCACACTGATAGCGACTGAAAGCCATTTGATGGGAGCTCTAATGAACCTAGTCTCGTTACTAAAAATTTAAGAATAGCCTGAGCATTTAGCCCTTTCTCCTGCCTCTGACAGCAGTCAATACAGAAATCATAGGGAGTAGGGAGGAGCAGATCCCATTTGGCAGGTAGAGTTGTCTTTCCCTTGCTATACGCTGCCAGCCCCAGGCTATCGCTATTTTAGTGGCTTCCTAGCAGGCACCTGTTTGTTCTGTTCCAAAATTCAATATCCTCAGCGCTGCTGTGTCTTTTATTGCTTGGAGGGTTGAAAAAGAGAATTGGGCTTTTAGCTCCCTGAGTGACCACTTCACGTGATGCAAAGGCAACACTCCGGTCGTTTGTCTGAGCCGTAAGAGTTTGGTACATTAATGCATTACCTTTATTTGATATCTTACTATTTTTCTGGGATGTGTCAAATAACGTACCAAAGTAAAGCAATGCATTTGGAAAGAGAAGACTAAAGCAACTGTTCAGCTAGCCTCATGTTAGCCAGCAAATAAAGCAAACCACATATTGTGTGATTTGACAAGCAAACTCAAAGTCTTCTGGAATAAAACCCCTGGTATAATTTCCTTTATTCCAATATAATGCCCACATAATTTACTGATGGTTATAGTATTAACATGATGCAAAGCACTGATAAGAAACCCGTTGATGTTGTCCTTTTGCTTGCCTTTTTATGCTGAATGAGATTTTGGGGTTTTTAAAAAACACAAAGATGAATTTTCAATGATTCTCCCGAAAAGCATCCCAGAAGGAATTTTACTTTCATATCTTTCATAGGCAAAGCTCGGTTTGCACGTGCAAACTAACACCTACAAATACCTGTTTGCAGGTATAAATGGGGACACGTAGAAGCATCAGTGTGACATAGTAAAAGGACAAGTGTTCCCCATAATCTCTGTTTGGAACCCACAGATTCCTTTTCGAATTGAAGCACCCAGACAACCTCCCCACATCCCTTCCAGCCTCAATTATTTTAAGATTCTAAAAATTAACCACCTCATGACTCATATAAACTCCATCTTCAGCTGCACCTAGGTTTAGGAGAGCCGTTTTGGTTTTCCAAAGTGACTAATGGATTCATTTTAAGAGTAGCTACATGCCTAAATATGCAGTTTACAACCAGCATGGGTTTACGAAGTCTGGATAATCATTTCCCTTAATGCAATTTTTCCCCAGCGTAGCACAGGCGCCCGATAACCACTGTTAACCCAGCCTGTACCCAGGGGAGACAGCAGAAATCCCCAAAATCTCACTTTCCTGCTGTGTCTAGTGATATGCCTCGGCACCTACACTTCCACAACTAAAATCCTCTTGGCACCTGTATTTCAGCACTGAACTTGATCATTTATTCCTAAATCCTGATAATCTCGTGATATTTATAACCCATAACGCAGTGGGATTTTCAGAGACAACGCTATTTCAGGTTATTTCACATTTAGTACCTAAGGAGGCACTTCTGGAACGTGCCCACTTGTCCCAGTTCAGCCCTCTCAGAAGCAGATAGGAAGATGCCAGGCTGAGCTGCGCTCGGACCACGCTACTGCCCGCGGAGCGCGGGAACAGCCCCATTGCACCACGCAGCAGTGGTTTGGTGATCATCTGCAGTTCATCTGCAGTTTCGGGGGAGAGAATTTGCTGGTGATATACACAAACATGAGCTTCACCCAAAAGCTTCAACTTTATGGAAGCTCTTCATATGATGGAGACGGTATAAGTTTTTGATCCCCCATCCGCTCAAGATGTGCATGCCCACGGTGTCGATGAGCAGCCTACAGCACTAGATTGCTAACCTGATCTTCCCTTGTAAGTGGTCAGGATTTGACCAACTCTGATCACCTGAGGTTAAAACCCGAGATCGTTTTGTTTCAGCAATGAGCTACCCCCTGGCTCGCAACACCGAATGGTCCTAATTACTTCATGTCTGTCCAGAAGACTAACTGTCAAAAGTACAGAAATATGGATTTAAGTGGATTTTGGAGTGTGGAAAAGTCCTGAATCCATCAGTTAAGGTCATTAGCTCATGTGACACACCTCGCTGAAGTCAATTCTCAGAGATAAGCATGTGACAATCTGACTGGAGGAATTTTCCTTTAATGCATTATTAATTCATTTATTATTACAGTTATTATAATCTTTACGCAGGGCACTGAAGCTCAATTTGTTCTAGATCAGCTAATGTTTTTAATGAGGCCTTTCTTCTCCTCAGGACAGGAGCTTCCTTAACCAGTTATTTGGCTTTTAAGCAAGTCGAAAATGGCATGATGCTGTATCCTCCTTACAAATACAGCTTCACATATCACACCCTGAATTTTAAATGAAAACAAATCAGTGCTAACTTTCACATTGCCAAATATCTTTTAAAATGTAATAGACTCACAAACTCTAAATGTAGGAACTTTACCACACAGTTAAACACAATGAAGTCTTAATTACAATTCCCCTATCTGACAAAGAGGAAAAATACACTGAAATAAAAAGATCTTGAGTAAACGCAGTTATTTGTGGGGGAGACATTGGAGCATACATTAACTTAAGTCTGAAGCCCCATCTGAATGGCTTCGGGTTCATTCTCTGGTCATGCAGGGCAAAGAGGTCACCAGGCTGATCCCCGCACTGAGAAACTCGTTCAGTCGGGGAGGAAACAGCATATTAACTAGAAAATTGGGTGTACTTAAAGTTGTGAACCAAAGGGAAGAAAATAGCACATTTCCCAAACATACTCATTCCTGATGCGCTGAGCGCCAAGCGTCCGGCTGCTTACAAAGGCTGCATCACTTGGCGACCTTTCTCGCTAAGGGAGAAGGTCAGGGTATTTAAAGGACATGTAGACGTGGCACTTAGGGACATGGTTTAGCGGTGGACTCGGCAGTGTTAGGTTAATGGTTGGACTCTATGGTCTTGAGGGTCCTTTCCAACCTAAACGATTCTATGATTCTATACAGAAATCTGCTCAAGTCTACACGTGGAATGTTTACACCCGCGTTTCCAGTATTTCTCCCTTGAAATGGAATAGCTCAGCCCATGGGACACTCTCAGAGAGAATACAGGAGAAGGGGTTTTTTGGGGGGAAAAAAAAAAGAAAAGAAAAGGAAAAAGTTTATGCATTTTTGGGGGTGTGTAAGAAGAAACGAGACAGAGTGTCCCACAAGAAAAGAAGAGTAAATCTTTATTCTTTGCTCATGCATACCTAAAAAATAGCCAGGCTTCACACGGTGACCTTTCCAGATGGCTGGTCTTGAAAGAGGGAAAGTTTATAAGCTAACTTACAAACTGACAAGAAAGCGAGCTTTTCAGCTCAGAGCTGCTCCTAAAGAGAGGCGAATCAAAATATATCCAGATTTTATGGACATCTAGACCCACGCAGCATCTGAGTCCCACTGCCTGATTAGTTGGGGTTTATCAGAAATTAGTAAATTATTCGCCACTTGAAACAATCACTGTCTGTAAGGAAAAATAAATTTATCAGTGGGTATAATAAAACAATAAAAAATGTTTTACTAAAAAAAAGTGAAAGCAATATTCAGGCAGACTACATCTTATCAATAACTTTGTCACTGTGAATTTTACTGACCACAAAAATACGCAAAATGAAATTCAGCGGCAGATACGTAAAAGTGATGTTTTCAGCCCTGCTCTCTGCAGTAGTCAAGGCCAGTGAGCAGAATACAGAAAATTCCAATAAATGGCATCTCAAAAGAAAGTGACGGGGTAAATAATTCCCATTATACACAAAGCTTTAGCCTTAGAGCTCCTATTAATAAAAGTTAATGGGAAGCGCATATTTAAACTCCACATATTGGTAGCACAGACTCCCTTTTCATCAGCCACAAACGAGAAACAGAATACAAAATTATAGGAGGTTTTTTTTATGAATAGGATTTAAGGGGGGGAAGAAAAAAAAAAAAAAAGATAGAAATCCCTTGCCAGTGTGATTATTTCCTCCAAGCACATCTCACTACAGGAAGGGTCCACAGGCACTAAAAGCCCCTGGTAACAAGCTATCCTAGAGAAGCCCAAGCCATAAATAACTCCATGGCTCCAAGACCTTTTTTCACTGATGAACAGTTGCTGGCAATGCCACCGCTAAGGCCCTGCTCTTCCGCTATTTCTCTTTGGCATGCCCCAGGGGTATTTTAAAGTAAGGCAAGGTCCATCCACCACTTTGGATCCAGCCCCTCGGGTGTTCGGGGTGCCCCGATGGCCACCATCACCAGCTGTTGGAAAGCAGAATGGAAGACTTCCTTTGAAATAATCAGAATAGAATAACTACGGCACCTTTTCATAGAATCACAGAATCATTTGGTTGGAAAAGACCTTTAAGATCATCGAGTCCAACCGTACCTGGCCACCACTAAACCATGTCCCTAAGCGCCTCGTCTGCCCGGCTTTTAAATACCTCCAGGGATGGGGACTCCACCACTTCCCTGGGCAGCCTGTTCCAATGCTTGACTTCTCCTCCAGGTTGAAGGACCAAACAGATTTGATGGGTTTTTTAAAACGTGAAATCACGAGCTCCTTACCAATTACATGCTAGAACTGCATAAAGCCGAGCTTAGGGCTCAGCTACATGTATAATAACAAATTGCTGTTTGCTTAACTGGTAAAAAGAGAAGACAAACAAGTTCCATCTGACATTAGAGAGCTTTCAGACTTTGAAAGCATGCTCACATACTTCAAGTAATTAAAATCACATGGAATTATTCCAGAACATACAAACATGCACAAATAAATATACACACACATGTTTATGCTTTTATAGAAAAATGTTATGATTCAGAAATAAAGGTAAATAAAATTTACATCCAAAAAACAAATACTTAATTTAAAAAAAAAAAAATCATTTCTAACCAGTACATGCAGCTGCTTCTTCATCAATGCATGGTCAATTTGCTGTTTTACATCTGAATCGTTCTCCCCACTTTACTGCATCTAGAGAGAAAGACAAATTTGTGATTTGAGTAACGGTATGTCATATGTTGAACTTACCTAAAAATAGCATCTTTATCAGTCCAATTCCTTTGTTTTCTTTTTTTTTTCCCTCTGTATCACTGAGCTTATGTCTGATCTCACTCTCTTTGCCCTCCATTTGACTGGAAAAGGACAGGTTTTTCCATATTTGAATAACAGAAGCAACGTACCCCATGGAATAGAAAAATGGGCTGAAGTGAGAAGATCTGATTCTTATTCTAAATCTGGTTTGTGACCTTGGAAGGAGTCATTTCTCTGCACCTCTATTTCCCCTCTCTTTCTTTGCCTTTCTTGTCTACTTAGATTACAAGCTTTCTAATGCCGGTTAAGTGTTTATATAGTACCAAACAGATAAGATTCAGCTTTCAATGGAATCATTAGATAACACAAAACCAGAAACAACAAATCCTATCAATCGTCACTTACATTAGTGCCCTCCTATAGTCCACTAATGCGAAACATGATTTCAAAATGGTTTTCAATACTTCAACTCAAAAAAACAAAACAAAAAAACCCAAAACTGACCCATGAAAGAAAAGTGTATTCAAGAGGAAACACATTCCTTAACCATTTTTTTCCAATAACGTTCCCCCCACTTCAAAGACGTTGGCAAAGAGTTGCATTTCTGTATCCGACTCTCGCATACGTGGACACGCTACAGCTCTGCTATTGAACCAGCACCTTGATATTCACTCCTGGCTCAGCACCCTGCTCTGCACCTATAGGATGCCCCGCTACGTGCTGGGAGCAGCAAAGGCAACGGGAAGACTTTGGAGCTTTAAGACCACTTTTCTTGCTCTCCCAAAAGAGAGTACACGTACACAGCGTAAATGCCAGCCCATCTTCCTATGCCACCAAGGAGCAAAAGCAGCACACAAACACCCTTTTTTTTTGGTTTGTTTTTTTTTTTTTTTTCCCCTTTGTGGGTCACCTTTAAAAGTTATTTTCTTTCAAGACTCTCTGTATGAATGACAAGATATTCAGTGAGATGTCTTAAGGGAGAAGAAGTGATAAAGAGAAATTCAGCTAACCTATTTTCTTTCTTGTCACTACTTGATAATCTCTTTATCTGGTCTCATTTCACCAGTTGCAGACAGACTTATTTCCCCATGGACAGACCCAATCCTTCTTCCAAAGCACACACGTGCACATGTGCCTCCTTCCTCACAGCATTTCAAATTCATATTGTAACATCTCTTTGCTATTTTGGTGTATATATAGCCAAATTCAGCACACATAGATGTACGTGTATAAGATGTACATGCTTATTGCCACACACATCTCTAGTCTTTCATATAGTTTCTGTGGTTACGGGCACACACAGAACATTTATACGAACCTTCCCGTCAAAAGAAGTCTGCAATTTCACTGAAACACAATTCACTAGCACATATATTTTGAAGTTCATCCCCTTTGTCAATAAATTATGGTTTCTGATGCGAACAGAAAACATTTTCTAAAGCTCTGCAGTGATTTAGGAACCTCAATTCTACTTTCAGCAGCACCTTAATCCTCCCTGACTTCTATTGAGGCTTTAGCTTAGACATGTTTACTCTCCGGCTGGCAATACCCTCGGCCTTTTATAGCGTCTTTACCTTCACAAAGTAATGCAACTGCAATTTGTAATGCCAAATGCAAATTGCCTGAGCTACAGCTTATGCCAGCTGGGTGTCACCCAACAAAGCTGTGGCAGCCTGGTCCCAGGACTGCAAGACATGCCTCAGCTAGAAAGCACAGCAAACCCAGACCCAGTCCCATGCACAATCACCGGGGCTTGCAAAGGGGCGCAGAAAATCCCTGTGCTGTGAATCAGTGTAAGACAGAGGCGGTTTTCAGGATTTCAGTTTATCACAGAACTGGATTTAGAGTTTAAGACCAAAGATGCTGCTTTAACTCAAGTCCAGACTTCCTGCCCTTACATTTCCCAAAGCTACCCCTATATTAAGCCAATTCACTTGTAATTGATTAAAACATCTACTTCAAATAAAAAAAAAAATCCACTTTGTATTTAAAGACATGAAAAAAGAGGAAATTCACCATTATTTTAATCAGAGACTCTGAGGGAGGAGGGAATTACGATTTGTATGTCCCCTTCCCTTTTTTTAATCTAACTCAAAAACCACAGCAGAGAATAGTAACTCAAACGCTTTATAGCCGAATTCTTTTTAATCAGCTGTCTCCTATCTTTACCAGCTGTTTGTCTGCTTCTCCCATTTATGCTGTGCATCTTGGACTTATCGATCTAGTAAGCTTTAAATTACAGCTATCCATGGGGGAAAAAAAAAAAAAAAAAAAAGGCAGAGGCAAACCATAACAGGAAAGAGCAGACCTGATAAAGGATTTCTGAAGGGCTACTCAGTTTTGCTGAAAGAAAATCTTAACAGAATTTCCTGGAGAGAAGGTCTGTAGGACTGAAGTTATCAGAGTATTGTACGGAGAGAGGAAGGGTAAATAGAGCTCACAGACTGAGAAAGGATTTATATCAAAAACGCTTCCAGTGCAAACTACAGGAAAACTTTGGGGAAAAAACCCACAAGATGCAGCGTTAGTAACCTAGTCTGTATCGCTGGGTGTTCTTACTGGGTTTATTACAGCCAGCCAATTTATAGCAGTTCTTGTTGTTTTGGGCACGGTATAAACAGACAGTTAGAATTCATCGCTCCCCAAAACCATTACAAAATGTTTAACATTAAGAAGGCAGAGTAGGAGCAGAGCTGATTTCAGTGCTCCAGTGCACCTACTGCAGCTTCAACTCAAAGCCTGCTGAGGGATATTGCTTCAGGCTTTCACCAGTGAGCTATCAGGACCGTCCTGCCGAAGGAACTAAGCTGACCATAAACCTCCACAATCCTCCTCCACCTCAAATCCAACATTCCACGCAGTGATACTGCAATTCCCAAGGGAAGGTGATCTCAGCTCCTGGCAACATGCATCACCTGGTGAAGGTTATCCATCATTTTGCCCAAGTCTCTTCCGTAACATGAAGGAAGAATTATGATGCTGTGGTCCCTGTCCCAGGTGTTCCCACCTGGGCTGACGCTGTCAGTAGGAAATGACAGTCATTCCTCCTAGGTAGCAGCTACGCAACAGGCACAGACGGCTCTTGCTTCGCTTGCTCAGGTAAAAGGCTCTCTGTCTGAATCAAGCTACTTAAGTTTAAAAATCAACCACGAGGCTTATTCACAGAGGGATAAGGAGATGATCTGTGGCACTCTGGGCTGTGCGCTGCTATTACTGCTGTGCACAGAAGTATCCGCGTGGCCATTTCTAAGCTGCAGAAAATTTGCACCTGCAAAAAAAGGTCTGGAAAGAGTGCATCTAGCGCTACGCTGGAAAAGAAAGAACTACTGAAACCGTGTAAGTCTTAACGAGAAAACCTGCCTGCCAGTCTATGTTGAAAACTTAACCTGCTCTTTGGTTTTTCATGCCTTGCATACTACAAGGGAAAAATCTGCAACCTTACAAATTGGGATTTATGAGGACTGTCCCAGAGACCTCGTGGCCTGAATCAAAGCGGTTAGGTGCCCTGGTCTTGTAAATCTGTTGGGATTTTTAAAGATGAGAAATAAAAAGAAAAATCTTTTTCCTCTGTGGGTATGGGCAAAGTGTCTGCGTGTCTGGATTCCCAGCGCTGCTTCTGCTTCTTGCTTCGCAACAACATTTTATTGTTATGATGTTCTGCAAGTGCAGCCACTTTGGTCTTTCAATTTTCGAAAAGGTCAGAGGGAGCTGACAGATTTCTAACTGAGGGAATGCAGTTCACACTTTTATTCACTCAGCTGGTCGTTCACTGAGTTTGACACTGTGTCTCAGCCGAGTTACACGTGGTGCAGAGAAGGGGAGAAGCAGCAGGGCACAAAGATGGCTTTAAGACATCTCTGATCCATGTGTCGAGCTACCCGGGGGCTGCTTGGTCTCTGAGCAGAACCGGGAGCAAATGCCGCAGCCAGGATTAGGGCTGGCATCACCCGCTGCCTCTGGCCATGCCGCAGATGGCACGGGCGGCTTCCTGGGCTCCTCCATCTACTGACTGCAAAGGATGAGCGGTCCCTGCTGCAATGTGACCTTCACATTTCATCCATCCATTTCTCTCTAAAAGATACAGGAATTGATGAAGTACAAGCCTCTGAGTCAGGCTCAGCTAACGTTCTGAAAACCAGAAACTAAATATTTAAGCGTTACTTGAATCGCGCCTCCTGCAGATCCCCTCATCGCTGAGGAAGATAATTAATAGGTTTGGCCCAGAGGACTTGACAAAGCAGAACGGTATCAAAAGGGGAGCGCTGGCCAGGACGAAGCTCTGATGCTGCTTTGGCCGCTCTCCCGCAGCAAAGCCCTCCTGAAGCCAACCGGCTCCCGCAGCGCTGCGCTCTGCCCATCACATCTTCTGAGACCCGACTCTGCCTCGCGGTGCGGACCGTGAAGGTTTATCCCATTGCGGAGTGCATCGTGTGACGCGTGGGTGTCAAAGGGATGAAAGGACCCAAAATCCCAGCACCCAGGCCTGGGCAGCCTTCCCATCAGCTCCAGCACCGCTGCGAATGAGGAATAAGCTTCGCTTGAGCATATTAATAGCAGAAGGCTTTTCAAGGAGGAAGTTTTGTCAAACAATAAAAAGATGCGTTAACCAGCTTGGAAAATAGCACAGGGTGAAATGGGTAAACTGTGGTTGCAGCAAAAGGTTGCTGTCCTTGCAGCTCATGGATCCCACATAAGTGCAAATGCGCTAAAGGGAGTATTTGCAACGACATCTTCAGACCAATAGCAAAATTAATATGGGTTGAGAAAAAAAGAGCAAGGAAGAGAAGGAGCTCTTAATTATTAAAGAAACAAACATTTTTAGATGTAATTTTACCCACGTGCATTATGAATACAACCCAAAACTGCAGTGCTGCTGAAAAAAGCAAGTACAACAGTTTTTCTACTTCTTAAATAATACGATTATTTTCTTTCTAGCAACAGTAGGAAAGCACTAATTTTACAGGAATAAAATTAAGATGTCCAGTTTAGTAGACATGCTTTGCCAATATTTCAGTTTTCTCACTGTTGTGGTTTAACCCAGCAGGCAGCTAAAGACCACACAGCCGTTTGCTCACTGCCCCCCTCCCCAGTGGGATGGGGGAGAGAATCAGAAAAAAAAAAAAGAAAAAACAAAGTAAAATTCATGGGTTGAGATAAAGACAGTTTAATAGGATGGAAAAGGAAGGGAAAATAATAATAGTAATAATAGTAATGATAAAAGAATATACAAAATAAGTGATGTACAACGCAATTGCTCACCACCTACTGACCGATGCCCAACCAGTTCCCGAGCAGTGGTACCCGCCCCAGCCAACTCCCCCCATTTCTATACTGAGCATGATGCCATATGGTATGGAACATCCCTTTGGCCAGTTTGGGTCAACTCTTCTGGCTGTGTCCCCTCCCAGCTTCTCGCTGGCAGGGCCTGAGAAGCCGAAAAGTCCTTGACTAGTGTAAGCACTACTTAGCAACAACTAGAACATCCCTGTGTTATCAACATTATTCTCATAGTAAATCAAAACCACAGCACTATACCAGCTACTAGAAGGAAAAAAAAAAAAATTAACTCTATCCCAGCTGAAACCAGGATAAACACCAGGAAAAAAAATGAGTACAAAAAAATGTGTTTCGGGTCAGTCTCGCATTCAGAATAAGGTGGCTTGTAATTACTGCAAGCACAATGTTGCAAGTTTCTCAAATATCTGTTTATTTAATTACTGAAAGGGCTATCGGAATACGAAGAGAGCCGTGAAATACTAATCATAGCTGTCTAGGACCATCACATGAGGCTAGCCAACGATTTCTGTGATTTACTATACCAATAAAAGAAGGCAGCCACGAACATGTTTTTGTAAATCAAGCATATTGGGCCAGATTCTGGTCCACAATTACTCAGGCATAAGAAATGTTATAGCACTTTGCCAGTACATAATTCAAGTCTGTAGTGAACTTAGCAATATGGATGTACGGCATTAAAAGCTGTTGTAACTGTTACCAGAAGAAAACCGCCTTGGCTCTAGCATGCTTACAAGGGCTAATGCATACATACGCACACACGCTCTCTCTTAGGCTTGTCACTAGCCAGGCTCATCACAGATATTTTTCCCCCAAAGAAAATGTCAAGGTCTGTGCAAAAGCACTCAGGTCTCGTGTAGAGCGCTGCCACACGATCACCGGTGGTAAACGTTCAGCGGTTAAACCCCGTGCCATGACACACATGCATGCATTGGGTTTAAATTTACAGTGAACACCAGGTGTTATTGTCCCTTAAGGGAAATTGTGACTGGTAAGCATCACCTCCGTCAATATTTCCCTCCTGGGTCCATAAATCCTGATAGTCAATAAAAGTCAGCGAGCAAAACTGACACCACCACAGGAGCCTGGGCGTACCTTGGGGTAAAATTTGGCACACTTAGTATCTGCTTATTAGTTAGAATGATTTTGCATTTAAAGCCCCCAAGGAATAGAGCGTACTTTCACTTGATTTTAATAACCTTCTAACGCACAACACAACTCCGCGTTACAACCTTTCCCTGCGCTCTCCAACACGGAGTATGCGCAAATTGAATGGCACGTGGGCCGAGAAAAGGTTTTCTCCTGAACTGTAAGGCAGCATCGTGAGTACCTACACGCCAGCTAAAAAAGATCCACCACTTTTCCCGAGACCCATGCATTCCTATCACAATACTGGCGTTTCAGGAAAGAATACAGCCAGAAAACTTAGTTTGGTGTTTTCCAGATGCAGATTAGATTTCAACTATTCACACCCATGTGCCAAAACACACAGTCATTCTCAGATATTCTGGAGCAACTCTTCAACCGGGATAAATCAGTGTAGTTTTTCTGAAGCTATTTTTATTTACATCACCTAAAAAACTATTTCCCTAATGTTTCCTGGTTACAAATTTTATGCATGCAGTATGCAAATTTAACTGAGGATGCTTTTTTCCACTCTGCCATGCAAAAGTCAATCATATGCAAACTGCCATGACACATGGACTCAGAAAGATCAGAAGGACTTAACCCATGAGCCCAAGTGCAAACTATGTAAAAAGGGTTTTGAAATTACTTTTAAAACAAACAATTTTGTTGCTGCCCTGTTCACAACAGATTTAGAGTATGGTTTTAATGAAGGTATACTTTTTTCCTGCTGTGAAGATTCTTCCCTGTTAATCTGTAATTTTCAGTTTGGTTTTTTTTTTTCCCCCTGGAAATGCCTTTTAAATGCACTTGAAAAATGTCCAATGCTGAAATTGGAAACTTAACCTTATAATATGCGATTCTATGTTCAGATTGCTAATGATCATACAAACTAATAAGTAACTTATTTGGCACCTAAAATGATAAGTAAAACCATGAAACAAGCAAACTTACAAGATTTCTAAACCCAGCTGGCAAATAATTTACAGACTAAAAATTTCTCTAGAGATTGACTTATAAAAGTTAATGACTTTCAAACAGAAGGAAAAAATCAAGTCAACAGACCGAAGTTGTTCATTAGAACTCATTTGTTCAATTCTAATCTTGATTTGGTCGTCAGCTCTCCACTTGCTTATAAGATGGTCAAGCCATGCAAACAAAGTGATATTTGTTCACGTAACGATATCGAACCCTTATATAGCACTTGTCATTATCAAATCTCAAAGCATTCTGCTAAGAAGGAGAGCTTTGTTATCCCCAATTCCGATAGGGAAATTGCAGCAGCAGGATAATTGCAGAGCCAGAAATAACACTTCCGAGTCCCAGACTAATGGTCTAACTAATAAGTAACAGCACAGGGCATTTGTTAACACAGAAGACAACCGAGGTCAAGATGGGCGATTTCAGTATCGCAACTT
Source organism: Balaeniceps rex (assembly GCA_013401315.1). Classification (NCBI taxonomy): domain Eukaryota; kingdom Metazoa; phylum Chordata; class Aves; order Pelecaniformes; family Balaenicipitidae; genus Balaeniceps; species Balaeniceps rex. The sequence goes on along the minus strand of VYZW01059359.1, from coordinate 24,554 downwards.
TTGAACTGCTGAAAGCGCAAAGAGAAAAGTGCAACTGAAAAAAGACGTCAATTCAATGAGTGCTTTACATTGGCACTTAAGACTTGAAGCATGCCATTAACTCCTTCTGTCCACAGATATGCACAAAGACTTTATACCAAACAATCCCCCATCGAGAAATGCTATTAACCATAGGCTGAAGTTATTACGGTACCCCAAACGTTTAGAGTCCAAAAGAGTTTCAAGAGGTTTTGTTGTCCTTCGGCACTGTATAGGATTAAAAGCTGTTAAAAAGCACGCTCAGAAAACAGAATTTTCCTCATAAAAGACTAATGAGTCAGACTTCTGCGCATGGAGCTCTGCTGTAAAACAGGTGATAGGTTCGTTGAGAGCTAATGCTTATGGGTCAGAACCAGAGGCGCCAACAAGGAGGACACTGCTGCAGGTGTTGCTGCCTACCGCCTGATCAAGAACTGCTGTAGGTGTTCGCTACTCACCACCCGATCAAGAATTGGAAGTGGATAAAGCTTTATTCAGCCTTCGCAATCAAAGGCTCTGGTCATCCTCGGGGACTTTAAGCACTCTGATATCCGCTAAGATGGCCACTGGTGGTGCACAAGCAACTGAGATTTCATGAGCGCATCAAAGACAATACTGATGCTGAACTTCAGGGGAGCAGTCTGGCTTGCTCAGAGAACCAGCAGGTGTAATGTCATGGATGACTGCCCTGGGGCGCAGAAAGGCACAGGGGAGTTCCTTGATCTTCCAGGAAAACCTCCTCAAAGCACGAGAACAATCCACCCTGACGAGTGGGAAGTGGAGCAGACGTGGCAGAAGGCTGACTTGGCTGAACGTGGAATCCCTGACTGAGCTCAAACACAAAAAGAAAGTGAACAGAAGGTGGAAGTGGGGATGGGCTATGCAGGAGGACTATAGAAACCTTGCCCAGACTGCAGGAGCAAAATTAGGAAAGCCAAAGCCCAGGTTGAGTTGAAACTGGCAAGGGATAGTACGGCCAACAGGAAAGACTCACCCATAGATACTTCTGCAGCAACAGACCAAGGAAAACGTGTGTCGCTCCTGACTATGTCAACAGAACTACTGACAAAGGGTACAGAGGAAGGATGAGGCATTCAATTACTTTTTTGCCGCAGCCTTTACTGGCAAGGCCTGCTCTCAGGCGGCCCAGGTCCACGTTCCTAATGTCTTTGTCTGGGGCAAGGAAGTCTTATCTACCGTAGAGGCAGATTTTGTTAGGGACCACTTAATCAAACTGGACCTACAGAGATCTATGAACGGGCAAGAAACAGACTGACATCATTTTGAGGCTGCTCTTTGTATCTTTGACATATTGTGGCAATTGGGGGATCCTTTTGATGGCCAGCAAAGACAACAGTCGTGGCCATCCTCACGAAGGGCAAGAAGGAACACCACACACCAACGTCCAACCACCTGGTCACCCTCACCTCAGTCCCAAAGAAGACCACAGAACAAATCCTCCCAAAGGCAATCTGTTTAACTACTTAACATCTTCATTAACAACTTAGACAATGAGAGGGAATGCGCTTGCAGCAGGTTTCCAGATGACACCAGAACTAGAGCAGCTGACATGCTAGAGAGTGGGACTGCCGTTCAGCGGCATCTCAACAGGCTGGAGAAGGGGGCTGACAGAAAGCTTACAACATTCAGCCAAAGCAGACGTGAAGCTCTGCAAATGGAAACCCATGGAGCAGAAAGCAGCTCTGGGGAAGACAGCCTGGGGGCTGAACAAGAGTTGGCAGTGACAGTGATGAACACCAACCACACGCTGGGTTGCATTCGCAGGAGCACAGCCAGCAGGTCAAGGAAAGCAATTACTACTCTTTATTCAGCACTTCTGAGACTGTATCTGGAACACAGTGTCCAGTTTTGGTTTCCCTGCTACAAAACGGACACTGACAAACTGCTAAAAATTCAGCAGAGGACCGAGACGATGAGGGGGCTGCAGCACATAACGTATGAGGAGAGGCTCGGAGAACTGTGTTTGACTAGCCTGAAGAAGAGAAAGCTAATTACTGTTTTCAACTGGACAAAGCCCTGAGCAACCTGATCTAACTTCAAAGTTGCTCCTAATTCCAGCAGGAGGTTGGACCAGATGACCTCCAAAGGTCCCTTCCAACTTAAACTATTCCACAGTTTTAATGGTTTCTCCTTCACTTGCGTTTATCATAGGGCATTCACTTGCAAAGTATCATTTGGAAATAATTATTCTGACTTTCTGCAACATATTCAAATGCAATAAAAAATTCCATACATATTTGAGAAGCATCCAACTGCAGGTAAAGAATATCATGGCTTAAAAGCCAGTCAGCTGGAGCTAATTAAAGCACAATCAACCTCCCACGATACCAAAACGCCTAATTGAACTTCTACCCTCTGTGCAAGGTGTATATTTTTGCCTTCTCCACAGAAGCCCAAAATGAGGCGTTCACTGCCCCATGTCTCTGTAAATGAAGATCATTATCAAAACATAATGATCAAAACAGGAGACGCTTGCATTGATTAAAATAATGGTATTCCAACCTCTAAGAAAAAAGAATACTTCCCCTGCAAAAAGACGACCTCAGATGTTTACAGTCACAGACACCCATTTTTACCCTCCTGGCAAATGGAGAATGTGAGCAGGAGCAAGCGACACACATGCATATTTAGAATTAAACTTCAAAAGCAAGTGGTTCATTAGCGTAACGTGATAAAAACTAAGACACGTTTGAATGAACAGCTACGGTCCGATAAAACCTGAGTTTGGTTTTCAAAAGAAGAGAAAAGCTAAAATGTATGCTGAGCGAAATATAGAAGCTTACAATGAAAATCAATTGGTATTTATAGATACCGAATAATGCACTCATTACTATTCAGTCTCATTACTGCTCATTTTGCAACCGTCACAAAAAATATGGTGACTGACTGACAGCTTTTAAAATATTTTTATGCCTGAAAAACCAAAATAGCTGAAAGAGAGCTGGAAGTTTTAATTCAAAAAAACGTAAAAACTGCCAATAGTATAGTAATTTAATCTTCTCTTAATTCCCTTTTTTTTTTTTTTTTTTTTTAGTTCAAATCTCCCCAGTCTTTTGAGTTAATTTCAGTAATCCTTTTGCTTTCTTTCTTCTCTGGGGGGAAAAAAGGGGAAAAAAAAAAAAAAAAAAAATCATGTTTCACTTCTATTTGGCTTTACTAAGCTGTTAAAATCTCTGTATATCAGAAAGAGTACAAGCAACATTTTCCCCTAATTAGTCCATAAAAATGCTAATTTTTCTAATGAATCAGATTGAAACATCACAGGAGTAGGTAATAGCGCAAATACTGAGTTTGCTTATGGGGTAGGCTTTCAGATTCATTTTGCTAATCACTACCACAGCACTGGGCAACTTACAAAGCCAATATTATAATGAGGTTGGAGAGGCAAAACATGCTCATCTTAATTTCTGTGCAAAATAAAGACGGTTGCATGCATATGCATTCACAGCAGCCATGCGTTCATGTATGCGAAGAAAACCAGAGCCCCAGTATTTACACCCCTCCTCCTCCTCCTATCCCCACCACACGCAGAGGTCCTCTGCCTGTTTACTCAAGCTGAGGATGCGACCATAAATCTTTATTCTGCCCAATTTCACCGTTAATATAATCCATTTCTGAAACCGATAAAATAATACTTTCTTTTTTCATGGACCAGTAGCTAATAATGCCACCAGTTTGAGTCGTACAAGCGAGAGACTGAAATCATTGTCTGTCTGCCCCACAGCATCTTTCCCTATTTTTTTTTCTGCACTTACACTTTTTCTCCTGCCTTCTGTGCTGGCACATACTAAGGCACTTGTATCCAAGCACAGATCTAGGAAGGAGTGGTCTTTTTTCAAGTCAAAAATCTAGTAGAATCAATGAGCTCTTAGAGGAAATCTCTTAGGGCTTGACCTTCAGGGTGGCCTTTTACTCTCTAAACCCCGTGTAAAACAGTGATTCTGCCAGTCAGTCCTTAGTAAGAGATTTAAAGAAAGGGACTGTTGCCTATTGGTGGCACCAGAAATCTAAGCAGGAATTAAGCAGCTTGAAAAAGCCTTTAAATTCAACTTATCATTCTCCCAGAGCTCTCCATATATTCTTTATGGCCCTGTGTTCCCTCACCCCTTTGATCATTTTATATTGAAGCAGTCTCTTGTTTAATACGTAGCTAAGATGACTGCACGATAACATCAAAACAGAAGGGAACATAAAGAACATGAAAGAATATGAAGTCAATAGCTTCGCCAATCACAATACATAAACAGGCCTCGTTAAAAGCCACGGCATTACAGTGCCGCCTTTATGCTCTCACAAAGCTGCACGCAGCGTTAAGATCAACTACAAACTGAAACTAATGATTAAAACTACATTGGGCTCGCTTTCTTCTGCTTTAATTGTGGTTCACTTTGCTCAAAGGGTAGAGATGCGCAAACCCAGCACCTATCTCTGCGCTTCGTCCCAGCAACCTGCTGCACCAGCTGGCCTAACTGTCTTTCTGTTAGAAATCAGGGTTTCCTCAGTGCATGGAAGCTGCACGCGTCCATAAAACATGGTCCTTCACCCTTCTACCATCACCCTTACAACAGAGCTCCAACCGTGCTCTAGCCAGCTCAAGAGATACTTTTGACAAGAAGCAGAAAGGGAGAAGAGCTTTCACTGAAACCTCTCTCGTGCTCTTTTAAGAACATGAACCCAATTCAACAAAAAAAAGAAAAAAGCCTGGTAACACAAGACTTTGTCTTCTTGATCCCAAACATCTTCCCGGTTTAGTGTTTACATAAAACTACGCGGTACGTTTCAGAGGCCAGACAGATGGAGAAGTTGATGTCTACTGTCTAGAACTCATCTCACGCTTGGTTTTCATACCATATTTCTTGGCTGCCTACACTCATGCTAATCTGCTAAAATCACTTTACCCACTTGGAAGGCAATGTATCACTTGTACTCAGTTCTATTATTCATCAGACAACCACGATGGCAGCTCCATGACTGACTGCTAATTATCCTTTCCCACTGGATGTCAGGGAGAGTCGCGTTTTCGGCAGCAATTTATTCTTCTTCGCATGGAGTCATGAGGTGGAAGCTGAGGCCTATTGAAGTCAGAGACAAAAGCCCCATTGGCTTCAATCGTGTCGGGAATTCATCTTTTAATGGAAAGAGACCTGCTTAAGTGTTATTTAGTATATGATGCCAACACTTTGAGATAACAACTGACACGAGAACAACATGCACGTTACCAATGGTGCCAGGATGGGACACAGCGCCCAAAGGCTCTGCACGCCGTCAAATCCCTGTCGCAGGACCACGCAGGATGGTGGCACATTCACATTCCAGGTGCCTCCCAACAGAGAACAGCTCACGTCTGGTCAAGCCCAGTACACACAACATGGTCTGTAACACCTGGGAACAGCCATACTTTGCCAGCGTGATGGAGACATCTCATTCGCTCGGTGGGCTGGATCCATACCGCAGCCTGTGGGCTGGCTTCTTCATATCTAGTGCCTAACAGGGAGCTACAATCCCTGTCTACAAAAGCAGTTTGGAACAGCTACGGCATTATAAATTCACAGCGTACCTTAACTTCTTTAACAGAGGCAAGAGCTAAAAAGGCAATGAATGAGAAGGCAAAGGAATCTCACCTTTCACTGACTCCCTTTCTCTTTCTCCCTCCTAGACATGCTGGCAAGAAGGGTGGCAGCACTGTGCAAAATGCTCACCTCTTACAGGAAAAGTCATAGTTTTCACCTGGAGAATGTGTCATATGTGTAAATGAGAAATGAAAGATAAAATTCAAGCGCTGACAAACACATAGCTTCTGAAGTACAACACGCTTTGCAAATAGTTTTGCTGGTTTGGGGCTTTCCCCCCCCCTCCAGATAAGCTATTCTGACTTGCCCTGTCACGAAGTTAGTGAGCTCACTTGCATTAATCAAAGTGTTTCACTTTTGCATCCTTTCACTCCCAGCTGGAGGAACCCCCATTGCCTGAACTCCCAACTGGAACGATGGGGAGCTGCTCCTCTTCTGCACTGCTCCTCAGCCCTCCCTCCCTCCTCCGCCCAGCTCTTCACCCTATAGAAAGAGGAGATGTTTCAATAACCCATCACCACACCAAGACAGCAGGTACCCAAGCATCCACAAATGCACGCACTTGGGTCAGGACTATTCTCTTATTTCTGCCATCTCCTCAGGCTACATCTCTTCTGGCTGCCTCTGGATTCCCATGTTTCTTCCAGCTCATACCCAGCCCATGCTCACTCCCTGCCTCCTGTTTTGCTTCCAGATTCTGTGCAGAAAGCTCTTTCAGCTACTCATATAACGTCTCCAGTTTACAGTAGCTGAGGACAAGGTCACCAGCTCCTCCAGCCAACGTGCTGATCGCAAGTGAAGAGCCATAGTTTCAGCAGTTGTTTTCATTTTGCAATGGTCTTTGCAGAGCAAAGCCATTCCTCTGGGTAAAAACATCAGCAGGCTGCAGGAACACAGCCAGGTCCAGGGGCGAGGAATCAGCATGAACCCATCTTCTTTTCCCCACCCGAACGAGCTTGAGCAGGTAAGGGAAGGAGAGCCATCTCCCGAGGGCAGCAGCAATGATGAGTCAAGCTGGAAGGCAGTTTTTAGCAGTTGGTTGAAACCAGCAGTTGTGTTTTAGCAGCCCAAACCAAGCTGAAGAACATTCTGCATTGACTCCATCTTTCTCACGTGGGTAAACACCACAGGTAGAAAGACAGAAGTCTTCTAGTCGTGTGCAAATTATATTTCAAGATCTTCGCTTTAAAAAGGAAGGCTCAAAATACATTTAAAATCCTGTTCAAGCCAAATTCTCAGCGCAGCCTAGGAGATTTTCTTCAAATACATTTGTCTATGCTTCTTTATCAACTGACTACAACTTGCCGGTCCTTTGTCCTGTGTAAGGCTCACCTTCTCCTTGCTATTCCTGTACCAGACAAGCTCATCTCTGAGGACAAGGGAAAGCCACTCTCCTCACTCAGGATTGGTCTCTGGAGCATCTAAAGCACAGAAGCCTTATAAAAATCTGAATTTGCTTTGCTGATGCATCCTTTTATTTGTGCTGTTGAAAAACACTTTACGCAAAAATTGATTGCTTAAATTAACAGCAATTCTTATATATGGAAGGACAAAAGGAAGAATGATAAGAATAAATCATGATTCCTATGTAATATGTGCTATGACAAAGTGGTGTAAGCAAAGATGGATTGTAAAAACTATCTTAAAATATGAAGCAGAATCCACAAGAGCATCAGACAATAAATAAATAAATAAATAAATAAAAATCAATGTGCGCTGTACTGGTTGCTTGCAAAATTAGACAATTAATTCTGTGTAAACTAACCTATCAGGAAACCACACTGTGGGGATTCTGATAGCTGTTATTGCAGTACACTATATTAAGAAAAGAGTGCTTTAATGAGATCCCCGGAGAGTCTCCATGGACTTGGATCTTCTTGCAATGACCATTTTTACCCCATTTAACTGCCAGTGTGTTGCATCTCTGATACACGTATGAACAACAACAACAAAAAAGAAAATAAAAGAGCTATTAACACAATTATCAGTACCAATAACCATTGTGCTTCTCAGGATCAAAAAAAGACATGCCATTTTCAGTATATAAGATCCATCAGAAATAACATCTGTGTATTAAAACCCACTGCACTTAAAACCACTTACAGCCAGAATAGCAGCAGCACAAAGAAAGCTTTTACACAGGGGGGTGTAAAAAAACATCATAATAATAATAAAAAAAAATAAAATCACATGGTGCTTACCAGAACAATCTGCAACCTGGCTTTTATTAATATTTTATTTTTCTATAAGTAAAGACCTAGCGTAGAGCTTGCTAAATACAATAAATGCCCCAGTTTAACATTTGATTTTTCAAATAAGTACTGGAGAAAACCACCTTCAGCACCAAATGCAAAATGGCTGTATTTCAAATGGATTGCTTGCTGCAAAATAACAGCTGTAAAACAGCAAGGCAGAATATTTTGATCAGAAGCTTGGTAGTAGGGTTAGAAGCTGTTCTTCTATTTGCAGATTCTCTGTAAAAACACGTATAACCACATTTATGTTTTAAATCTGAGGAATCAATAGTCTCAGGTTTCGAAAAGCTTTTCCAGTGAAGCCTGTGGATTTTTCTCATTGTATTATCTGTTTAACAGGAGTGGTTCTGCTAAACGATGCCTTAGATTACAGGGGAAAAAACTGAAAAATTATTTTATTAATTGCACTGAGCATGAAGTGCAATCAAATAAAAAAAGCCAAGAAAGAAACCCTTATAAACCTTTAAGCCACCCTGTAAATTTAGATGAATTACTGCATTTCTTCTCCAACTGTACTATTAGACCTTATGTAAGTACCAACTCCCTACATCACTAGTATAACGGACCGGACGTTACTAATACAATGGACAAGGCTGCGATGCCAAGGTTGATTTGCAATAGTTTCATACCTCAGCAAGCTGGCAGAATAGAATCATAGAATCATTTGGTTGGAAAAGACCTTTAAGATAATCAAGTCCAACCGTACCATTAAAGGGTTAATGGGTTAAAGAATTTAAGCAGTTAACAAATGCAAAACAACATGCTAGTATGGGCTGAATTATTATTGTGCTGCTGCCACTTTACCTGGATCAGCTTATGTGACATCCTCTGCCATCATGGAAATGGGCTCCTACCTGGACCATGAGAGACACACCAAAAGCAAAGTTGGAGGAAGCCAACCTCCTCCTGTAGGAGATCACCTATGGACGGCCACCACTGAAGTCAGGTCTCCCCAGGGAAGCAGACTCTAGCATGTTTTAAGCACCCCTAATTGATTTTACAATGCTAGGAAACTGAAAAAGAGTTCAAATACAATCTTTAAGTCCTAATATTTACATAAACAAATGTTTGTCCATGTCAGCTGTGTAATCTCAGAGCCTCTGCAGAGCCTGGGACAGCCTCTTAAGTAGCTTTCTCCAGTTTTGATTAGCTGACTCCATAGCCAGCCCTATAAATATTCTTAACATTTGCACCCAATGGACCAAGTATTTTGTTGAGCAGACTAATTGGTTCACAACCTCTGCTGAGTATCAGCCATATCATCCCTGACTGCCATAGGCTACTATCATCATTAGCCAAGTGACAATCTCCTAGAGAATTTTGGCTCTTTAATCTCTGTTCTCCCCGAGGACATCAGACTTATTACGGGTTAAAGCTATCGGAGTTCGCTCTCGTTCCTTTCCTATGCTGTGTTCTCAGCACAGAAGGAAAAACCTTGCGAACACGGCGACACAAAGGAAGCTCATGTCCACGTCTCCCTAAAAGGACCATAAGATGCTACAGACCTTGGGGCCAGCGCAGCCAAGGCAGAGGGCCAGATCCTGCCTGCATACAAATTTCCACAATTCCACCAATTTCCAAGAGAAGTGTAAATTAACAGACGTGGATGAAAGCAGTCCTTGATCAGCGTCATTCCTTTTACTGACGCCGCGTTAACACCGAAACGCCGTGGTCGGGATTGTCCCAGAGGCTGCAGGAACACCTTGTGCCCAAGTACGCCTGCCCCGAGACCCAGCAGTGGGGAGATGAGGAAAACCAAAGAGGGAGAAGCAGAGAGAGAGATGAAAGCTGGAACAAAAGGTGAAAAAGAGAATAAAGGTGGGAAGAATTAGAAACAAACTCCGAGAAGACAGAATATCCTCGGAAAGTCAGAACCCACGCAAAGAGTACTGGCTTCAAACAATGCAAATCTGACCTTTATGGCTGTGCCATAAATCTGGAGATTTAGGCAAAAAAATGGGGCAGTTCTCTTTGCTTTGTTTCATTAGAAAGGAAAAGTTCTGCTCTTAAACTCAGGAAAAACTTTAAAATGTTAGAGATCTGGAGTATTAAGGTCTCTTTCTTCAAAAGACCCACAGATCACAGACACCAATAGCTCACGGGATAATATTCAGAACTATAGATGTTCCCTCCATTAATTTTCCTGAAATATTTAAAAACAAAAAACAACGACAAATAAGAAAGAATTCCTCTCCTCATTGTACCTCTCCCCGTTCAAAAGGGGAAAAGCAATCACCCTGGTGCAGACAAAAAGCCCTTCATGGCCCTCCGGCAGTCTTCAGCAGGAAGCATCCTCTGGATTGCCTGCTTTCAGACCAAATTCTTTGTCCTCTTAAAAATATCTTCTGCTCGCTGATGCTAGAGATTCATCTGACCGGTTAAAACAGGTAGGGGAAACGAGATTTTAAACCACCAGTCACCATCCCAGCCTACCTGAAGGCAGCAGGGAAAAACCAGCCCTGCCATGTTGGCCTTTATGATGGTTATTAAAGGAACGAAGTCAAAGCAGCTCACTCATGGACACTGCCTCTCTTGTTTCCAAATCCGTAACAAGGCAATAAACTCCGGGTTTCAGTACCGGAGCTACACCACCGCAGCACCCTCCCACCACAGCAAGTGATCAGCATGCACAACACTTTTTTTTTTCTTTGAGTCACGCTGAGAAATCTCTGCAATTTGTAGCTTTGGAAAGCCTCCACATTCACATTTAATTTGAAATGATATCCTCCCTGTCAAAACATGCCTGGGGGCAAGTCGCTTATGAAAAAAAAAAAAAGAGAAAGAAAAAAAAAAATCTGAATCTTCTTGTCTGTTCTGAGTCATAACATCTGCTACAGCGAGGTCTGCAGCCAAATACAGGAAGATGTTCTTCTACAGAGAAGAGACCCCAAATAAAAGCAATACCCCCAAATAGAAGGAAACGGAATCATTTCTCCATAGCTGTGATAAGACCTAACTGTTAAATATCAAGAACCAATAAACATTAGTATATACGAGCTTTCCAGCACTTCTCATGTGCCTGCACAAGACAAAGATCTGAACTGCATACATTTGTATTTGTCCACAGAAGATGTATGAGCGCTTGTATATGCGTACCCATGCAAACACGCACTCATTACAGGTGCGTAATTTGAAGTTTCAAAATTCACGTCTCCGGAATAAATCTAAAAATTTGATATGCTGCATATTGAGCTGCTGCTTTTTTGTTTGTTTCCCTTTCAGTCACATCAGATGTTGCCGGTACTCCAATTATTTTCAGGGAAGATAAAGTAATATCAGATTCAGAAGCCCAAGGCAAAACTTACTGCCCATTGCACAAAATGGTTTAGAAAAATACATATGTGTGCTCTCTATATATCCCAAATGATCTTCTTTTTTCCCCATGAACTGTTATGACGGTTAAATAATTCCATGCAAAAACATACACGTTCAGTAAGCAAACTAAATAATTGTGTGTGAGCATATTTATATATCTTATAGTGTATAATCTTAACACTTTATCCACTCTAACTACTATCTCTTAAGAAATGGCCAGGACACTCAGTTCAAAGGAAACTGTGAAAAACCTTGCAGGAGGCAGTTACAGAATAATCTACCCAGGGAGACATTAATTTCCGATCCCTATATTTAGAAACGGGCTATGATCTAAACCATCAGACTTTCTCAAGGGTCATAATAGATTTGTTTCATTTTATTTAACTGAAGTTAAATTCACCAAATAGCCCCTGGCCTTCGGAAGGCTGGAGGAGAATAGTGTTTCTAATGGATTGTTTTCTTTCTACAAAAAAAGAAAAATCACTGCAATAGAAAGCATCTGCTCAGGAGGCCAAGGTGGTCAAGATGCAACTGAGATGGGAGGTTCTGTGCTGAACGCATTAGAAAGGACTAAAAATATGTATGGCGCAAGATTAGCAATTTAGAGGTGCTGCTAATATGTTCTTACCTTTGACGCCGAGTATAACCGCATTCAAAGGGCATTCAAAAGTGATAGAAAGGACTAAATGGGTCAAAAATAAGGAAAATATTAAAGGTCCCTTTAAGAAAGGAATGAAAAGAATCATCAGTATTTCACGTACAGATGAAGTGTTTCAAGGAATGAACATGACAGACATAAGTATTTATGAAAACAGGTGAAACAAGGTCAAATAGTCACTTTAATGATCACATTGGAATTAAGAGACAGCAAATTTAAGATGAGAAAGAAAATCAGAATAATTAACTTTGTGAACTCTCCGACACAAAAATGCTATTGATACAAAGGGCGTAATGATTAGGAGAATGATTAGATGTTTAAAGTGCTAATAATAACACTTTCCCAAGCCAGGATAAGAATTTAAGGGCTATTGATCTCATGTTTCAGGATGGAAGCCAAGCAGTAAATGCTTGGTAAGAAGGGCGGGGTTAAAAAAAAAAAAAAAAAAAATCTTTCAGGGACACTTTGTTTGTTAATTGTGATAATGAGAGTTCAGGGGAGGACGGAGGAAGGTTTGGGGTTGGTTTTTTTGGTGGTTTGTTTTTTTTTTTTTTCCCAGGGTGTTGAGTCATCTAGTGTTAGTTACTAACGGAGATGGGATTCTAAGTTAATTGGATCTTTAATCGGATTGAGTAGGGTAATTCCTACCTCTCTGCGTTCGTAATGGATGTCACAATGTCATGAGTTAAATGCTGAAGTGCTGCTCTGATTTGAGAACAGCTTCTAGGGAATCCTTAGGCAAAGGCAATTATTCGGATGTCCATTGAGAAAGAAAATGATCATCAAGGTCAATATACTTCCAACAGTATTTTGGAATAATTACTGTCCGGTTAGTCAATTATTACAGGTAGCGCAGACATTCTTGCATGATTTTTTTTCCCCCACAAGAAAACTGTTTATTACAATTTATCAGTCTTCCTAGATCCAAGGAGAATATTACCATAATAAGCCCAGGTTCTAGCGCAGTCCTTAAAATATCCACACTGGCCCAGAAGTCACAAAACTGCCATTCGATATTGCTGGCAGTGTAAAATGTTTATGGCCATACGAGGCAGAAATAGTTGACGCATGCAGAGCTGCAGGTCATTGGGTGCTCTAATTGATCACAAAGAGTTTATGCTTCCATTAAATAGTCCAAACGAAACACGTTGCCAACTTCCATTGAAAAGATCCTGAAATAATCGCTGTCTTCAGATCCAGAAACAATACAGGTAATGTCGCTAAACAAAGGTAATAGCCTTGTGATGGAGTTGTAAAAAATAACTTACATGAGTTATTTCTCTCCACATAACCATTACAGTAGTATTCTCTACTGCGGACATAAGACAGCACTTTTGAAAATTTGTCTGGAAAAGCGATTTTCAGTCCTGGCTAAAGAGCTACCACGACAGCAAAGTGACTTACGGTCCTTAAGGCATCTGTTTCACTTCCATTATAACTGAAGATCCACAGAAAAAAACAGCAGCAAGTTCACCTGGACCATGATCTTGACTGAACCCACAGAAGAAACACAATATTACGTTTAAATTCATGATTACCTGGTTATTAGGCACTGTGAGCACTTGAAATATAGGATGTTTCTTCTTTGAAAGATGACACAGTCACTGATCTGGTGAAACTATTTCAAGAGGACAAACACATCCACAGACAATACCCATCAGAAACAGCCAAGACCACACAGGCTTCCCTGCTGGATTTCCCCAAAATTTGTTTTTAATAGTATAAATACAGGGCTCATGATTTCTTTTAGAACTTGTATGTATAACACTGATGTCCATAAAGTGAAGGGCACACAATAGACCACAGTGACAGCTCGCTGCCAAAAAGGTAAATCGTGCCATAGCCCAGGCGATACACGACATGCCCTTCGCTTCTGGGGAACGCGGCACGGCTCTCACGGTGGGATATAGCCCTTGGCTCCATCACGTCCAAGTAAAGTTGATTGCACTGTCTTCTCTCGCAGCAGCAGAGCAGGGAGCCAACGGTGCCAAAACCCCAAACCACAAATAGGAGGTTTCTTCATCATCATTAACAAAGCATAGAATCCAAAATTGCTGTTTTGACTATGAAACAGATGACTCCAGCTCTGCCAACACTCAAGGTGTTTCCAGTGCCAAAACTCACTTTGCTGAGACATATGCTCCCATATTTAGAAACAGAAGCTCCTTCTCCAGATGAAATTCCTTTCTTTGCCCTTTTGGTGCTTCTATTTCTCCTTTTTGTGCTTCCCATGTATGTTCCTCCTTTTTCTTATCTTCCTCCTTTGATTGCCCTTTCAATGCTCACAGATTTTAAGGCCTTTGCACCCTTCTGTACGTCACAGGCTGCCGTGCTTCTCCCTATCGCCTGCAAATCATATCCAGTAACTTGCGTTTGACTGATCATATCACACAAGGTATCCAGGCTCGAGTTGAACACATCACAGTTCATTCCAGTGCTTAATCACAGACAAAAAAGTGGTTAATGTCTAATTTAAAATTGTCTGGCTCCAGCTTCCAGCTATTGGATCTTATTTTTCTTTTCTCTTCTTGATTAAAAAGCTGGATATGCTTTTCCCATGAAAATACTTGTCCCTGTAATCAAGTCCCCTCTCAATCCTCTTTCTGATGAGCTAAGCAGATTGAGCTCTCTAAATCTCTCACTGCAGGGAATTTTCTCCACTCGTCAAATAAATATTGTGGTTATTTTCTTGACTTTTTTTTTTTTTTTGTTACCTTTTGTTTACTTTTGTTTGTAAAGTTTTGTAAACTCTTTTTTCAACTGTTGACACCAAAACTGGCCATAGCTTTCCAGCATTGTCATGCACTCAGATAGAAACCCTGCGTCGAAGGATCCCACTAGTCCTTTGGCCATAGCATCCCATTCGGAAGTCATCTTCCTTTCTTCATCCACTGTGACCCCTCCGTACCCTTTCACGGTAACTCTTCTCAAGGATACCCTCTTCCAGTGCATTGGTTAAGGCACAGACTGTTGGGAGGACAGGAGAAGAGGCAACATCTTGCCAGCTGGTCAGTCTGCTCCATATAACTTATTATTATTAATTCCACACTACCTATATTGCCTCATCCACAACTTTGGCAGCAGTCATTTAATTTTTGTGTCCAGAGTATTGATCGAAACGTTAAACAGTTTCAGGACTACTTCTCATTCTTGTGAAACTGTGCTAAACCCACACATCTTTCCATCAATAATCCCCACGGAGAAATACCCTTTTCAGCTCTGTTAGCTAAATCTTAATCCATTAAACAAGACTGCTACTAATTCCACATACTAACTTCGATGGGTTTGTTGGTTTGTTTTTAACTGAGATTTCATGAGATACCAAATCTAACACCTAGCAAACGCTGCCACAATGCTTAGTTACCCATATCTATCAAAGCCGTAACCCCATCAGGAATGGGCTCCCTTTTCAGAAAGCCGTGGTGACTGGCCTTAATTATCTCTCTATTCTTTAACTCTATATTAATTCAGTCCTCTATCAACTTACCCATTATTTTTCTGGGACTGGTGCCAAGCTCTCCAGACAATCATCCCCTACCTCCTTCTGCTTTCCCTCTTTGTACATGGGCTTCTCCGATATTCCGCAGTACACCGAGACACATGGGATAATGGAGCCAAAAATACTTTGTCATCCTTGTATGATACATCACCCCATCTTTTCCAAAGATACTAAACAAGACATTTCCCAATAGAGATTTTATCCCTTTGATCAGTCTCGCCTCTCCCTCCCACCACCGTTTCTGTCCACCCACCCCAGTTTATCTGTCGCACAGGTACAGGGATGCCAAATCCAGCCACTGAGAACAATGCGGACCACAAAGGCTATCCCCACAGCCTGCTGGCGAAAGCTGTTTCAGAGACTTCAGTATTACATTTTAGCTGTAAAATTTGATTTTTAGGAGAATTCAGCTTTGGCCTATCTATACGATATTAACTCGGTAAGAAGTTTTTTTCCAGGGACGCCTGTTTCATCGCCCCACAGCATCCTTTCGAGTCCCTGGTGGAGAAGCACACTTAGCACCACACGCTAATTGAACTTTCAGGCGTCAGCTCGGTGATCCTAAGTGGACTGGACACCGTCTCCTCTCAAAGGTGCCCTGCAAATTGCCGGATTAGCACCGCACAACCCTAATGCGGTCAAGCATTTGGAATATAAGCTGTCTTACGTTATTTACCTGTAGCGAAGTTACAGTTCAATTACTGAAGTAATATCTCGTTCAGGCAGAACAAAGGGAAAAAAGTATGCAGAGGAGCGAATTTAAATTCACTTCATTTAAAGGCCTAAAATTTTTAAGGGCACGGTGCCTCTCTGGGGACATTTGGGGCTGGGGATTATAAAATGCATGAAGCTATAAATGGGTAAATGGATTGCCATCGCCCGAGCGTCAAAAGTTTGCATACGTTATTCTTTGCAGTGAGTGCATTATATAATTGACACCGCAAATACATAGCGCTCCTCTATATCCTATCCTATGTAAGGATAAAAAATTTGGTCTAACCACCACCCATTACAAGGAGCTTTGTGCACAGACGAGCTTAGCATACATTTCGGAGGATGACAGTGGAAGAGGTTTGTATGGAGAATGCTGCTTATCTGCCGAATACAAAGCTTATTCCAATATTTTTTTGGTGATACACATGATAAGATTTCTGAATAGCCCTTGATGTTTGCTGCCTGTTGGGTTTTGGGGGTTTTTTTGTGCTTTTTTATAAAGAAACACTGAGGCATATTTCTTATGCACCAAAGATGAAATTTTCATCTTGCTGTGCAGGTGGAATTATGTGAGGCTTCACCGTACAGCGATGTCTGACAGGGGGAATGGCTGACAGCGAAAATGTGCTGCACTGGCAGGATAATTAGTTACCGTGCTCCGAAAGGGAGGATCCTGCACCCGTGGGAATAAATGGGAGAAACTTCCTTTTCTTTAGGGGGGGCTCCATAACCAGACCAGCCGTATTACTTTCCGGTGCCACCACGTTTACCGCACTTTAATAACGCTTTGTGCCACCATACAGCTCAAACAGCTCTCAATTTTCAGCAGTTCCCTGGGCTGTAACGTGAAGCTGGAAAGGCGAGCCCGAGTGTTTCCCAGCAGGTAGGCACCGGCTGGGCAGGTATTAGCCGAAAAGCACCTGCCAGCAGGGTGGGCAAAATCACCGGTTGAGTGCCGCAGAGACACAAACAGCAGGGATGCTGCAATTCAACACGATAATCAGAGCCAGTAAAAATCCCAGATTTAGGTGAAAGCCTAAGTCGGACCTCGTACAGTCAATAATAGAAAGGTGCATTTGTCATGCAGGGAGCAAACCCTGAGCAATTACCGTGGATTTCGGTGGTAACCCTGTAAATTTAATGACCTAGGTATGCCTTAGCTTTGTACAGCTGGGACAGTCCTTCAATCACTGTTACTCTATAGCTTACGGTACATCGGTAATTTGTACGGCTGAGAAAACAGGAATATTCATTACTGTTTCCTGGTTATTTGTTTCCAGTCAAAATAAGAGACAAGAATCTGCTACTCGATAGGAGACACCATTATAAAGCTCCCAATGTGCCTGTTTGCAGCAAGCCCGAGCGTGCAGCCCCTTACAGTGTGCTTGCTGATGGACACGACAAGCCCGTGCGGCCGTCGGACACGATTCTCCAGGAGCCCAGATGGCGTAAGTCAGTGTAACTCAATCATCCTCAGCTGAACCGCCGTAATTTGTATCAGTCAAGGACCTGAGCCATTACGCCTATTTCTCAAACTGGTTAGGTTGTAAATTAGATTTTCATCACTCTTGGGACAAAAACCTGACTCTGCTGAGGTCAGTGGGAGTTTGACCATCTATTTCAGTGGCGCCATGACTTCACCGGTGGTTTCCATGTGCAATATTAATCCTGAAAGTCACCGCAGTGTATTGAGTTTATTACTTTCCTAAAAATATATTAAATAAAATCGTCCATTAGTACTTGCAGATACGAGTAGTTCAGTTCTGCGTTATTTTCTTCTGCTCAAATGTAACAAAAGGAATACTTATCTCAAAGGATTTGGGATTTTACTTACTAAAATAGCTACAGTTTTGATCGATGCTCCAGCAGAACTCATACAAAGTAAGCACGGAATACAGTTTATTCAGCTGTAAAACTGTCTCATGACCAAGACCAGACAGGACCTTGTCTGACTCCTATCAGGTCGAAACAGAAATCCTCTGAAGTCTATTCCCTACAATGAAATTTTACTAGAACAAAGTCATTGGTGGAGTAATATGAAAGAATAACCTGTGAAAAATAAAAGCACAGGGCCCTTATTCAGTAAAATACCCGAGTGGTAGCCCCAATTTTAGTTAATAAGTTCACTGAAATCAGCAAACCTATTGTGGTTTGGAGTATTTTGCCTACGAAGAAGTAAAACCAATAAAATCAGGCTAACAGGCACGGGTGCGAGCATGCCCATAGACCTGCACCAACCAACACAAACCGCCCCAGTACCGCAGAGGGAAGGATTTTAGTGATGTGACAGACGGACCACACTGGGCTGAGACCACTCTTGAAAAAATTTGTAGATGCTTCAGGATTGACAGACAATATTTATTGTTAACAATTCTCCAATTTCAGTAAACTGCAAAAAAAATGGTGTATTTTGTGAGTATGTCTAAAAAAAAAACCCCACACCATTGAGTTAATCACTACTATTAGCTGAAAGCATTGCTATGGGATTTTCTAACAGAAAAAAATCTGCCCTGGAATAATAATTTTACTTTTCCTCTAAGCACAGCAATCTTTCCTCAAGACCAATTTTACCTCAAGCACTGGGGATACAGCAATGGCACCAGCCATTTTTTACTGAAACATTGTTCCGGGTCTCCATCGGTTTTAATACTGTAACACACACGACGTAACTGAACGATGCGTTTTTCAAACACGCTTTAAAGCTGTGGGAACAGAGCCCTGCAAGGCAGCCCTCTCTTCCTTTCAAGTGCCACACCAGCACAGCAGGCAGCAGTCAAAGCCACCTCTTCTGTGTCAGCCAGCGGGAAAGGCTGACAGGGAACCGGTTGTGTCACACTCGAGAAGTCACCAAAGGAGACACAGACTGAAAGGTGGATGGGCCCGAGTCTGCAATTTATTTCCCCCTACTTCTCTTAGGAGATTACTGCCTAAGCAATTCATGGCAGCTGGGAGGATGTCCTGAATAGCGACTGCCAACCTCCCACAGCCGTCTCTTGGGTCTCCCAAAAAAATGGAGACACTTGAAATGAGATTTTTAACAGCACTGAAGTCATCTGACTAAGCTATACGGAAAGGTAGGAGGACTTTGGCTCACTGAAATGTTTAGATACGCTTCTTCGGAACTGGAGTCCTGTGCTTTCACTACTTCACTTGTTTATGGCTAAACTTTCTATTCACGAGGGCAGCAAGACTTCCCAGCCGTTACAGACCTCCTTCACATGGGTTCATCCCACCTTCACAGTTACAGCCCTGTCCACCTTGAAAAAACAGACCAGCAGCCACAAGCACGTGTGAATACACAACCCACGTGCTGCCTTCCACGCTCCCATGAGGAGGAGGAGGAAGCGGCGGTGGCGGCGGTGGGTGCAGCGGGAGCATCGCTGAGCAGGCGAGAGCAGCGTAGGTGGGGTCCGGACTGAAGACCAAGCGCATCCAAAGAGCGATACGAAGGCTTTGGGCACGTCTTGCTGCTGAACCACCTGCTGCATTGCGGCAGCCCAGGGGAAACAAAGTCTATGGCAAGTACACAAGGTTCACCGTTCCCCACCTCCACGACTGCAAACGTGGGGAGGATGAAACGGGGACACTACAAGAAGCTCCGTTTCCTTGCTACAGCGAAAGCGGTTGTGTGGAGGTTACCTGTCGGGAGCTCGGCATGGGGCTGTCCCCAAGGCAGCTCAGCCCGGCTGACGGACTGGCTATTACAGCCACAGCCAGACCAGGAACCATCTGTTGAAAATATCCTCGAACGCTGCACTCGTACAGAAACGGCCCCGCCCAGCCTCGACCATTGCCTCCTTCTCCCCCAGCTGCTCAGGCCCAGATCCAGATATCTCTGTTTCTTCAGGAACAAAGATGAGGATGAATCCAAGCAGCCTCATCCCTGTCCTCCCCAATCTCCCCTTCACCCTCCCTAACCCGAGTCATACCCCCACCACACCTCTATCATAGAATCATTAAGGTTGGAAAAGACCTCTAAGATCATCCAGTCCAACCGTCAACCCAACACCACCATGCCTACTAAACCATGTCCCAAAGTGCCACGGCTACACATTTTTTGAACTCCTCCAGGGATGGTGACTCCACCGCCTCTCTGGGCAGCCTGTTCCAATGCCTGACCACTCTTTCAGTAAAGGAGTTTTTCCTAATATCCAATCTAAACCTCCCCTGATGCAACTTGAGGCCATCGCCTCTCGTCCTATCGCTTGTTACTCTAATTTAATTCCAACTTGTTGCTGACTCAACGAAAGGAGAAAAACACCTGAAAAGAGAAATTGGCAATTTTCTTGATAAATGGAGAAAAGAGAGGGCTAGCGAGGGTCAAAAGAAATTATGAAGACTTAAAAGACCTAATGAAGAAAGCAACATAAATCTTGTCCTTCTTACACGGAGCAGGATCTGCACCTGGAGGTCACACTCAAAACAGCTAACACTAGTTCAGCTGTAACAATAAACACTAATTTTAGTGATAAACTGTTTTCCATCTGCATTTTGTGGAGTTTTATACATTCAGGTGTAATGAAGGAAGACAGAAACATCTGCTAGGGAATGCTGCACCCTCAGAAAATAACACATCACAGCGGCCGTCACGGCTCCACACTGTGCGTTTCCTGGACATGCTGGGAGTATAAACCCGAGATACCAAATATTACCTTGTACCTTCATCTATTTATAATGCAGAGGCAATCACTACAATGGCAAGCACTAATCAGCATTTGGGTATGCAAATGCACTTACAGAAATCAACGCATAAAACAGACACACGGAGAGTAGCTGTGGAAAAAAACCCCAAAAAACAAAAAACCCCCACACAACAACCTTGAGTTTTGGGCATTGACTTTGTTACACAGAAACAACAGCAAAAAAAACCCACAACAAAATCAAACAAGCTCACACACAACAAAATCAAACAAGCTCACATGTACCCGAATCTTTACCTAAGTCTGTCTAAGCCTAGAAAGGCAACTACAAGTACCCAGATTATGAACTATAATAATCTTAGCCTAGGAATATTGATAAGGAGTTGAGATTTGGTTCACCGTGGTCCAAATATGGCAGCAGTTATCATGGGCACTGCTACAGCATCCCCTTCTCGTCCAAAATGCCAGTAAATCATGCAATACCCAAGCTCTGTCTAGGAAAGAAGAGAAATACCTGGATTCCTTCTTCTCACCAAGAGGGAGGAAGAAATCTTCAGAACGCCAACTACTATCTAAGTAAAATAAATGCCATGACAGCCTGCAGTTCTCCTAGCCCTGGTATGCTTTTTCTTAGTTACAATTTTAGGAGGAAAAGGATGTGTCTATGTTAACAAGTAGCAGAGCTCAAAAGGGCATAGATAAGTAGAGCACAACAGTGCTGGCAACCCCAAATCCACCCACACACATTGCAAAGGCTTCGCTTCAGCTCTAGCCAGGAGGCCACGGATGAAAAGCCCATTAGCAGCTGAAGCGCACAAAGTAAACTCCTGAAACAGATATTCTGGTTTAGGTTCATCTGAAATTCATCCGGTTTGTGCGGTCTCCCTGTAACGCAAACCAAAGCACGGTAAGCGGGGATGGGACGACTGCAAGGTTCCCTTCCAAGGTGCACTCCAGAACTAAGACGCCAGCATACATGGACCCAAGGGCAACAATAGAGAGTTCACCGACATCAAAATATAATTCAGCACGGATGAACTGTATGCGGGATGCCACAACGTGGTTAAAGCCAATATTGGTACTTCGGGTATACATAACCATGATAATATTTATCTTCCTTCTGCTCTTTGAGTACTAAATCTGTTGTTTCCTTACACAAAATAGATCTGTTAAGAAATCAGCGCCTTCTGCGAGGACAACCTAGCAGAGATCTCCAGCCATATGGGCTGTAGGATGGGCCAGACCGCCCCGACGTAATTCAGACAATGATCAAACCTCAAGTTCCATTTCATTTACTCGTAACGGAACGTGGGCTAACGCCACAAGACCTTGCAGGATCTCACATCTCAAGACAGCATGAGGGGAACTGTCCAAAAAGCATTTGGTAGATGACTGTCTTTGTTAAGACTTACTTGTCCCACTAACGATTTTGGGGTTTGAACAGAAGTCTGACCGAGAAAGGACAATTGAAACTTGTTACAGAACACTGAGCACATCACCACCAGAATATGGTTTACAAGTAAGATTCCTGCTCTTTTTTTCATACCCACGCTGCTCCCCAGACTCTGTACTTGAGGCATCAATTTTAATTATACATAATCTAAGGTTGCTATAAGGTGGGCTTTCTGCTAGCAAAAAAAAAAAAAAAAAATCTTTAAAACACAGATTTTTAACAAAACAGAATTTCTACTTTACTGGACAAATATACCAGAAGAAATTGTGGCATCTTGGTGGGTTGCTAAGCAACCAAGAGCTCCAGTGTCACTTGTTTGTGATCAATTCAAGTCATTCATCAGGCTCTGAAGCACCAGCTCAGGAATTCCAACAAATCTGCGCCTTGGGAAAGCCACGGGGACTTCCTGCCACACAATAACACTTTCTTTCCTCCAAGATAAACTTTGTAGATGTTCTTTTGATCTGTGTGATATGTTAATTCCTTATTCTTAACGTACTGCTAATGGGAAAAGCTATAATTAACTAACTACGCCATTGTAACGCACGCAAGATAAACTGAACTAATTAGTAGTGTTTAAAGTAGTCCCTGTCTTCTCCACTGGGGAAAGGAGCGGATCCTTCCTTATCACAGAAGCAACTGTCCACAACATCACTTCATGCAGTGTATAGCTATCTTTTCTTCATTTTTCCTTCCAAACATACATGATAAAGTGTGCTTTTACTGGCAAGCAAGATGGCTACAATCCTAGCCACTCGAGGTACACATAGATACCGTGAATAAGGTCATCTTCCATTTAAATGAAGGCTTATCTGCTAGGTTTCTTGGGATAAAGAAGTGGGCTGTTATATTTTCATTCATTAAGTTTAATTACTGAAGTAACACATACTAAATGTCCATAATAATTACATTCGCTCACACTGAGAGCGAGTTAAATGTAATCAAAGTGCATATAGCTGAAGTACAGTCTCTTTATTTCAGCTTCATAGTCAGAATTCATTTCACTCCTATTTGGATACAAAATCAATAAGAAATTGCGAGAGTTTAGAGAACGAACTGGTTTAAAAGCTCTGTGTTGCATATGACAAAACTTCTACAATTCTTGGATTGTGGACAGGTTTTACTCAAGGTATTTAATGATACTTGCATGCATATTGTGCAATATTCCTGAAGGAACTCCATTACCTCCTGCAAACCTTGGTATCTTATCTTTTGCATCTTATTTTAATGTAACATAGTCTGGTCTTGTAGTTCTTCTGTAAGCCAAACTCCACAGACAGCAGATGCTCGGCCTAAGTGAGGACCACAGAAATGGGCTCTCAAGAATTTTCTGGTTTACTAAAGACCCTTTGGGAGAGGTGTTGTTTGGTGTTGGGTTGGGTTGGGGTTTTTTTGTTTGGCTGGTTGGGTTTTTTTGAAAGACAAAGAAAACTCATTACTTTTAAGCAACAGAAAAGCGTTAACACTGCAGTAGTCGTGCACTCTAATACTTCACGTCAGTAAAAGCCAAGCAGAGGATCACGGGAAGCAATGGGCAAAGGATCATGTGCACAGCTCCCACAAAGCAACGTCCCACGTGTGTTTACAAATGGGCAAAAATTACATATTCATTTTAAGGTGCAGGTTTTTCCCCATCTCCTTTCCTCAGACCTGTAACTAAACTCATAATATTTATTATTTATTGCTTATGGAATGGTATTTGGGAGAGCTACATAACATATTACTACTAGTTAACTACTAGTTAACTCAGTCACATCAAATGAACCCTTGACAATCAAACACAAATACCACCTGCCAAGTCTCCGGTGAAATTTTCCAAAATATGTTTCAAGCAAAACTACTCCTAGGTAGCACTGAGAATGAATTTACTTGCTTTATATATGTTAAGTTATGGTTGAATACCTGTATGTTATCCAACATACCATGGCTTAGCTCCTTTCTACCCAAAAATAAGAAGCAAAGTAACATTAGTCATAAAAGTGATCGATAAAAACTCTATTTACGTTTACTGTGTCTATTAGAAAATTACGAAAGCCTAGACCTAGCTGAGACCACCGACGCTCTGATCGTGCAACACAAATTAATAACACACAGCACACGACACTGAGGTTTAAAGATTCTTACAGCTCTCCTGGAGTGCAACACAATCACATCACTTCCCCAGAAAA
>VYZW01059346.1:3705-27865 GCA_013401315.1 Balaeniceps rex | reverse complement strand
GAACATTAACAAGTGTCTGAAGGAAACAGGTGCTTCATTCTCAGTAAACACTGCTGTAAAGTGAGATGTTAGTTCCCTTATGCCCTACTGAAAACCCCAAATAAGATCACAAATGTAGAAGACTTTCACATGTAAGTGAATTCTGGAGAGAGATTTTTACTGTGAAATTTGCAATTGAGATGGANAATAGATGGAAAGGCAGACAGGCAGACAGACATTTATTGATTAAAAACAACAACATAAAGAGCTTTATATATCTGAGAAAAGCCTTTTCCCTTCTCCAAAAAATATATGTGTATAAATATCAATCTTTGAGATGCTGGATCCTGTGGGATGCATGAAGAGTTCTCTGTTTTTAGCAAAATTATAATATCAATGAGCATATGAGTTATTGCAAAGAAATAGTGCCTATTAGAGATAGAAAATAACATTACTGAACTGCCTCTGGTTATGAGAAACTACTGCTCAGAAATATCAATTAATTCTTATCAATGTCTTAAGTGATTATTTAAGACCAATTTAATCACATAGAAACTATTGAAAAGAAATATTTTGGGATTGATTATCATAAAGTATTCCTCCCCATCTTTATAGGTAGAATCAAACAGAATTAACCTCTGGTTTTGCTACCCACATCTTATTCATGTTAAACCCTTTTGTTGACTACTGAATTACAGATTGTTCCAAAGTTAATGATGAAGTTTAAACCAGCGAACTGTTAGGTGTTATTTTTTGCCAGAGAATTCCCATCCACTTGCTACCTACAGAGCTACTGGAGTGAGTTCTGCACAAAGCCCAGCTGCTTTCAGTCAAAACATATTTGGAAAAGATAATGAGTTTTAGGTGCCTCATGGCAGAAGTTGCCATCCAAGTCACTGTCTCAAAAACTTGACTGTTAGGTGTTTACTCCCAGAAGCATAATCCACACTCTGGATTACAAGGAAAGAAAGATGTCTATGGTCTTCTCACAAAAAAAGCCATCTTCAGTTCAGAAAACAGGAGAAAATTAGAAACTGCACTGATTGTTTTTTTTGGTACTGCCTAGCCCTCTGTGGCTCTTTCCTCAGCATCTCAAATTTTTGGTTCACATTCTGGATGAACCAGGCTTTTCCCATTGACCATAAAGGGAAACTTAACAGATAATTTTGGTCCTACAAATAACCTGCTAAGGTCAGGTAGCTAATTTTTTTCTTAATAGGTGTGTGAAAATGAAGTATTTATACATAGTCTTACTTTCACAATGTAGAAATAAGTCCACTGACTTAAAAAAGAACACATATGCTTAAAGCTAGGTACCTAGTTAAAGGTCTTGATGATTCAGTACCTTTATGCCAAAGCAGAAAGTAATAATCAACATTTCTGTTTCGTACTATCATCTCCCAACTGAATTCAACTTCTAGAAGCTTATCACAAGTGCCATATTTTTGTTTGATTCTTCTCAGTGGGTCATGTCTTCAAAGAACAATTATGCTACACATTTGCAAATAGAAATATTTGTTAAAGCCAATGTTCACCCCAAAGGGATCTCTCCATATGAGTGTACTGCTGGATTTTTGTGTTTTACAGGAACGTAAAATAAGAAGTGGTTTATTGCTCAATACCGAGCCTGTGACAGGCTTCTAACTGGAAAATTGGAGACCATAAAACATCAAATGATCATATCTTTCAGTCCTGCTATCATGCTTGAAAGGAAATGATTTGGTTCATTAAGTATTCCGCAGGTTAAAAACAAATTATCTCCATTTGTATTTATTTGCAGATCTAAAGAGCTATCGAGCTCACAAACCTCTTCTGGACTATTAAAACCATCCAGCACCAATTTTAAGAGTGCTCAGGAGGCAGCTTGCAAGCAAGTAGCACCCAAAACCAGGGACAGACTTTCAGAGAGCTCAACCTCCAACACATTGAGCTTATTTTGGGGCACAATCAGGAACCAAGCCCTCCTGAAAATCTGTGCTTCATTATGAATTTTGAGTATTATTAAAAATCTGGTGCTCATTGAAGGTGCTGAGTACTTGAAACTCAGTGCTAGGTTCTCTTGCATTTCCTGTTGGAGTCGTTTGTATGCCAGATAAGGTTTTTGAGTTAGAAATGTGTTTTAAAGGTATTTCGAGATACATATCCAGCTACCAGAATACCTTTTTAAAATGTGTTTAAATCACTGGTGCAGGAAAAAAAGGGGTGACTTTGTTGTGTGGTGACATCATTGCATATCACACACTCAGTGGCATCACAGAGCTCCAGAAATAAAAGTGTTAGCAAGTTTCTAATGAAGAGTTGAAAACAAAGAAAATAATTTTAGTCCAATTGTTAATAATTACAATGTTCTGAAAACAGAAGATAACTTAGGGCTGTTTCAGTTGACTAAGGTAGCTGGATTAATTGCTGACATGAAATAATGATAGAATTTGGAGAAACAAAGACCCAAATTTAGGGGTCTTACACTTTAAAGCTACCAATACAAACGGCTTTTACAAAGTCCAGACAAAGGCAGTTAAAACAACAGCCTTTTAGGTCTGAGAGAGATTACTTGAACAGGACAAAGCAGTTCATTACTGAGCATTTGGCATTGTTTTTCCCCTCTGGGCCACACCGTTGCTCTGTCATTTTGAATAAGAAAAAAATTAAAAAGGATAATGTTTTTACATCTTACATACTTGTACTCTCCCCTTAGCTCTTCACAGGAAAAAGACCTTGATGAGATAAACTAGACATTGCCCATATGAAATAATCCCAGAAAAGACAAATTCTAATAGGCAAAATACTGTAATAAGAATTAAACTCTCTTGGGCTTTTGGATATTCATCTTCAAATGTTCAAATGTTTAATGCCTCAGTTTTTAAAACGCATTTGGACAACGTCCTTAATAATATGTTTTAACTTTTGGTCAGCCCTGAGGCTGACCAAAAGTTAAAACATATATTGACCATATAGTTTTTAGTCAGGCAGTTGGACTAGATGTTCGTTGTAGGTGCCTTCCAACTGGAACTATTCTATCCTATCCTATCCTATCCTATCCTATCCTATCCTATCCTATCCTATCCTATCCTATTCTATTAAATAATGGTCCTCTATGGTGACTGATGAGGTCAATGGGAAACATAAAAACTACTTGACTTTCTGCGAAGATATAAAAAAACAACTCTTTTGGGAAGATACCACTGGGATTCACCAGGAATAATCTGTTACACAAAGCTATATATAAAAATACAGTGAAATCAATGTGTAATATAAGCCAAATATCTTTTAAAAGAACAAGAAGAGGTAGTCTGCAATGTCCTGTCTGCACTGTAATCTGTGAAACATCTGGGGCTTATCTGAGACTGCTATTCCACCAGGTGTGCTAGATATTTTGTCCCTTCTCAGGTGCAGCAATGTGGACACTGCCTGCGTAATGAGCCCATAATCTTCCATTTCAGATTGTAGGGAAGGCTCTGGTTCCTCTTCTTTCGTATGATTTATGATTGTTTGTTTCCTTCCTCTGCCTTAGGTGGAAGCTAAAAGGATCTGGGCTTTTGAGGGAGATTTCAGTGGAGACCAGCAGTGCCATGTCTGATTCCTCCTGGTGGTGACTCTTTGGTGGATGAGAGCTCCAGGGACAGTCCTGTCCTGGCCCAGCTGCAGGAAGGTGTCTATGGAAGATGAGAATAGCTCTATCTGAACTATCTTTCGACCCACCCCCTAAGAGCAGATAATTTCCATCTGCAGCATGCTAATGCAGGGTAACAGGGAGGTAGGACCATTGTGTAAAATGATCTCTGTTTCATTTCATCTGATTCAGCCCAGTGAAAAATTACTCTTACACCCGCCAATGCCCTTAAAGGGATATGCTCCTTTTAATGTGTGAGATGAAGAACAGGAGGAGGAGAAGAGATGAAAAAGAAGAACTGTGATAACTGTGGGACCTAGAAGCTATAGTGTGCTCAATTAATTAGAATCTTCACTTGTTTAAAAAATGGTCTCTCTGTGCACATATTTAAAAACTGGTAATAAAATATCACTACTGTACCACTATGGAGTCTCTTTGAGATGCTCAATGAAATACTTGAATTACAAAGTAACAATTTCTATTGTTAAGAGTTGCTGCTATTCTCTTTTTATTGATGTCATAAAGTAGGTATTTATGAGATGAGGTTATTAAGATCAATAGTATAAATGGAACACCTGATTCTCTCTTTTTCAGGCCAGCACAAAGCATTCCTCCGGTGGAATCTGTGAGAATAAAAGGTGACTGGATACTGTCAGTTAACCCTAATCCAAATGCAAAGAGCTCAACCTATTAACAATGAGTCATTTTTTACATGTTTCTTAGATCTAAAACTATCTTGTCCCTAAGTAGCCTTTATGAAATGTACAGATTTAAATTCATTGCAGGACTGGATTTGCCACATTTACAACTAACACTGAAACTCTATTTTTGCCTTTTTTAAAATAAGAAAGAGAATATAGAACATTTTATTTTAAAATCCATTTAGTGGTGTATTTTTAATAAATATGATCCTTCTTTGTGAAAAAAGTCCTTTTGCAAAGACCAAAATCTCAGATTATAAGGCTGATACTGTCTTCCCATCTTCTGAATAATGAGCTGCAAAGAAACTATGGTATGGACCAGATTAAATCTATATACTAATGAAGAACTGAAGCTGTATTTATACAGTTTCACTACTCAGCCCAAGTTGCAAAAGACAATGTTTTTTTGAGCCAAATGCAGTCACCAAACTCTCTCAGCTATTTCTAGTGATCTGACACTTGTATGCCATTTACCTTTTTCACTTGTAATCAGCAGCATCATAAATCACTGCTAATTTAAGCTCATGATTAAATAATATCAGCTTAGTTTAGTGGTCATCATTAAGGGAAAAGATTTGCCAACAGCTGATCATGTTGTTGTTCTAATGACTCTGCTCCTAGAACTCCATTCTACAAGCACTTGCTAACTTCAATAAGGTTTACACATGGGAGCAAGGTTTGAAAAGTTCTTTAATCATGAGATGCTACAGAAGATGGTGAGTGCTTTCCATTGTTAAATGAAGAAAAATTTTACAGAAGAATTTTTTCTCAGATTTATGTTAAACAAAATAATTAGAAAATTTGGATTAACTTCAGCAATAGAAAAAAATAAGAAAAAAATTATAAAATAATAGAAGCATGTTATCATTGTAGTCTTGCTCAGTACCCTGCATTAATCACATATTTTTAAAAGATGTGGTTTTCAAAAATGCACTGCAAAAACTGCTATAATACTTAAGATCCTCAAAAAGCACACAAAAAACCTTTAACATCTTATTTCACGTCAAAGAGATTCATTATCCTTTATCTTAATTGTGTTTTTTTGCAGTATTGTACAATGAGTTATTTGAAACTGTTAGCAAACTGAGACATGAGTTTTGACTATAGCTCTTCTCAGTGAAACTATTGAGTGAGAAAAAGTTCAATACCTCACACAGTTTTCCTATGTGGCTATGCATAAGAACTTTGTACCCATGGAATTGACTGTTATCAGACACAGCAAATTTGCTATGAAAATTAAAGTACATAATCTGTTACATCCCAACACTACCAGTAGTAATTGACTGGTAAAGTCTTTTCCACCCTGCTTATACACTTCTGAGGGTTGCAAAAATCATACACAAGCTATCTATGGGTTTTGCGCTGTCAGCTATTGCATGTCAGCATGTCTGGTGACAGAGAAGGGTGTACAAAGCGGTGCTGGGATTGGGGAAGAGATATGGTGAAACTCAGCTCCGTGGTGTGTCCCCAGACACAGCCCTGCACATACACAGGGCTCCTGCTCAGCCCCCTTCTCTGTCCTGGTGCACGTTCCTCCTGGGTTTGCAGCCAGGTGCTGCAAAACCTTTACAGGGCTAATACAAAACTAACATTTGTGTCATGCCGAAAAGTATTTGAGGAGGAAAAGACCCCTGCTTGTCTGCCAGGCTGTCTGTTCCCTATACTGTACTCAAAGCCTCTTTACTCTCATGTTGCAAAGTGTGAATCAGAGGGAATAGGGAACAAAACTGTTCTAGACAGCAAATCTGAGTAACAACATGAAAGCTACATATTGTGCAATGCCATTATATGACTTCAAATCTTTTGTTCCAGAGAACATTATATACCTATTACATGCTTAAATACAGGCATTGCTATAGCATAATTAGTATGTTTGTGATTACAGAAATAAAAGGAGAAGTTAAAAAGCAACACTGTATTACCTCTATAGGAACTGCTAAACCTTGGCTGTAGGCACAGAAAGAAAAGCCACCAGCATGAGGCAAGGAGTGTACAGGCCTTTGGCTCCATCTGAAAAACCAAGCTAGTAGGTAGAAGGGTAATTCTCTGCTGGTATATATCTGTATAAAACTACTTTCTCTTAGTTCTGCAAGCATGGTTCCTTGAGCAATGTTTCTGTACCTGAAATGCTCCTGTGGACATGCCACAGGGCACTGGCTTTAGTGGGAGCTGTGCTATTCTATGTTAATACTTGTTAATCTGTGCTAGTACTTACTGTAGGTTCTGTTCCTCTATTGAAAAAACTGTACATTTTGTCAAAAGGAAAAAAACCTACTACTAAAATACTTGTAATGTTGGTTTGAGATTTGGGGTTCTCAATTTTTTTTTTTCTCCAGGAAAGCAAACACTAATTTCCATTTACCCAAAAAAAAATTTTCCCCAGGGAAATGTTTATGTGAGCACTTGCAATCAGCTTTATTCATAACTTTGCAGATAAATTGCCGCAAACAGGATGCACTTTTATGCTTTGTTTTGTTTCATAATTCTAGAGAAGTCCCTAAGTGAGATTGTTGCCATGATTGGGAACCCTTGGTTTAGCTGGCAAAGACTTAGCTACAATGTCCTAAGGATGTAGAATTAAATGAGGACTTTGTCCTTCTTTTTCAGTCTGATCCCAGAAGATGCTTGGGCTAGATTATCTTCTATAACGTGATTTGCTACAGTCTCTAGAGAGGACCACCTCCTTAAAAGGACAGCATAGTAATCTAATAAAAATCCAATCTATGGAGATCCATTACTGCGCAACTGGGAAAACCAAACCAAACAAGATACTAATATAAAAACCTCAGTGAATTCCTTGGTGCATTATATGTACTACAGTGTTTAAAAATGACCACATGGATTGTGTAATATCATCTACTGTGGAGAGTTTCTTTTATAGGTCCCCGTGGGCTGAAATGTTTAGACACAACAGAGCTGAGCAGAGGGGCCAGTTGTAGATTTAACTGGGAATTCTTCTGGTTTTATGGGCTTGTATCTCAGCCATATCATTGCTTTAAAAATTGCTTTTGTATTTAATAGTAGGAGAGCTTGACCTGAACGTAGTAACAACACATGTATCCCTTTAACTAAGCTCTGCATAGGACTGCAAATTGAAACGTGGAGAGATATTAGCTCTGTGAGTTAAGATGTCATTATCTGCCCAGGAAGGGTAACTTTGTCAATTGTCTTTAACACATTTTTTATGCTGGTACTTTAGAGATCGGAAGTATTAACCTGGAAATGGCATGCTGATTTAAATCTCTTTAACGTTTGGAAGGATCGGTCATTTCTTTATACTGCATTGCTCTTTGAAGAGAGTCCTTCCTTTGTTCAGCATCTGTAAATTGCCTGTATGTGGATCTCACTTGAGAAAGGAGAAAAGGATCCTTTCAATTGTTTCATGAGTTACTCAGATCTGTCATAAAACTGTCACTTTGGATTATTGCTTAAAGTTGGCTGCAGGCTGAAAACAGTATGTCCATGCAGCACTCACCCAGTTCAGGTGGGGTCTATAAAAGGGAAATTGCTGCTCTGCAGGGAGATACCTGTTAACCTTATTCATTTGTAAAACTGGTTACATATTTTGGCACTCGCTTGTGCAGTTTGACACTGACAAAGCTTTTGACAAGATGAAGCAGATACACAATATATATGTGTGCACGATCAGAGCAAACTATTAACTAGACCTGAGCTCTTTCTGTGTCAACTTTACAGGAAAGATCTTCTGCCCTTTTCCCTTTAACAAGATACAAAGCTGGGATGCAGGTGATACAGGACTCAAAATTAGGAGTTCCAGCTTTGCATGCATTCTTCTATTTTGTTATCCAGACACCCTTTACTGGGCTACAGGTTGTGTGGGAGAGAAGGTGGGAAACAAGAAGCTCGTCTTGAGGGATGTTTAGCAGCTTCAATTCCTATAAACACCAATTCCCAGAACAATGAAGGATTCACTCAGCACTTTACTGGACTAGGTTCTGTATGACTGCATTTTGCTTTATAGTCAAGGAATAACCTCTAAATAATGGCAAAATGAACTTCAGAATATTGGAAATATGTCTACATGCATACATAACTTAGATTATTTTTAATAATATGTCTTAGATTCATATCTAATTGTATTTAATCTGGAAGGTATTCTTCTACAGTTAGCATTGGAATGTCACCATATCGGGAAGTTCAATAAGAAAAACTGCAAAAGACAAGAATTAAGTGGCCTAATGTGTATTCGTCTTGTATTCATTATGTAGTCATTATCATTATGGGAGATCTGGTTTTGCATTGAAAAATTACTGATTTCCACCAATGTCCAAGTCTTTGCACAGACTCCTCATATGGTAGGATTCTGGCACATATTTGGAAGAAAAGAATGAGAACCAAATGAGAGATTTTATCATGACCTCCAAAATCTTCCATCAAGAGAAAGAGTTGTTTTACCTGAGCTGCGTAGCTGCCTGGGTAAGGTGCAAGAAAGAGATTATAAGTAGGAGAAGTGTGGAAATATAAGATCAGGTGATGGAGGTAGGCAGCCATTGGCCTGAAGCTGAACTGAGTCATGGTCTATCTCAAGGAACATATTTGAGGAAACTCCATATGAACTTTCTGAGGACTGAGATTGTCAGCAATTTCTAACATGAGGCAGCCCAGTAAGAAAGTTACATAGCACTGGCATTCAGTACCAAATACCATATGGTATGTCTGGCTCACCTTTGCAGTGCTCAAGCAATTACTCCAGTATGTAGGACGCATTGCATCTACTGCACATGTAGCTCACAGCCAGGTTGTGGACATGATATGAATCTAATGATCCATCCCTGCTGCTGACTAATGCTAACATAGAGGGTATCAAGAAGAGGAAATAAACCAGAAGATGAAACAGTAATGAGGATTTCTGTAATTTTGTTGTGGAAGCAGATTTTGCCAGTGTCTTTAAAATAGTTTAAGGTATACTGTTGCAGGCAGATGATTCCTCCTAATTTTTGTGCAAGACTAAAGTATCCACTGCAACACAAAACTGTCTCATGGTAATTTGTTATTCTACAACAGTTCCACCATGGTTATCCTCCTCACCGTATCATCATGTGTTTCCTTTGCAGGCATGGTGTGTTGCTGCCTCACATTGTGCCTTTCCTTGGACACTCCCTTTCTTGGGCAAAAGAGGAAAATATTGCACAGTGTCAGGCTGTTACCTTGCCTAGGGATTTCTGTTGGGACAGACACAGAAAAAGACACATCCCCAGCTTAGCCTAACCTCTGAACCTCCCTCCAGACTACCTGTATTTTCTGTTCTACCTTCCAATCCTACCGTGACACAGCAAGACACGTGGATTTTTCCCCTGATTACATACAAGCTTTGCAATATAACTGCTGTACTGCAGGCTGGGATTTCATATATTGTAATCAAGTATGATCAATTCACTGCAGGTGCTATGGCAGGCAGAGGACGATGCAGTGCCTGTTTTCTAAGTGCTGTCAACCTAACCTCTAAATGTTGCTACCAATAGGGGTGATTGGCAGTGCCTTCCGTACTGTGAGGAGATAATTGTGGGGCTATGGTATAAGCAAGTGAGACTCATTCTGTAGTTTTGCTATCGTGGAAAAAAATTCTGATAAGAGCCATATGGGGTAAAAGACTAGGGTTACAGGATTACACAATTACAGGGTTGTTTTATCCAAGCATTGGTGTGACTGAGACAGGAAAAGTGACTTTTTCTACCATATTTGTATGCAGGCAAAAAATCCAAAAGACTGTAGACTCTATTTCTAATGCAACTTACTGTGGCCACTGAAGAACAGGAGAATTTTCAATGAGGAATTAATGTTATGAAGGGGTTTAATATTATATAGCTCATGGCACACCAAAGATTCTTAGCTCTTAGCTCATGATAATCCGGATAGAATTTAACCTACAAAACTTAAAAGGTGAGTCTGCATTACTTTTAAGTAGAGAAAAAAAATCTATTTTATACTGTCATTCAGGTCCAATTCAAAGCTCTTAAAGTTAACAGGTCTCTTTCCCTCAATTTCAGAAGGCTTTGGATCAGGTCTTGATAGTCACAACTCCAAACCGTGTGATACGTAAAAGTGTCTTTTTTAAGTACTCCTTGCAATCAGATAAAACTCTTTCCTAAGCGGCATCATTCAATATACAGATTGTAGCAGGTAATTGTAATTGTAAATTACTGTAGCAATCTTAGAATCAACTATTTAAGTACTCACCTGGCAAAACTGCAAAAGCTAACTTTTTTCCTCCTTACGTTCCAGTATATATTTCATTTTTCATGGCTCCTTAACTCAGATATTGCAGTGGGAAATTTGGATTGAAACTTGGCATAGAAGTTGTCAGCCTCCAAGCAACTATTTGTCATTTAAAAATCATGAGGTTGTTGAGTAAAACTTGGCAAACTGTTCTAAAACTGTATATATGGCAACTATATTTGCAAAGTATTAATGCACAGGGTATGCACACTTTCTGGCAAAACACACTCACGTACATGTGCACAAACACACAAAATATACAAATATAATTTCCTTGCACATCAGTGCTCTTCCTAATGTCTTGCTGATGATTGTGTCTCAGAAATCTGAGTGTGAACATCATTTTGGATGTGCCTTCCATAACAAGGACTCTCATTATTTTATGTTCACTAGCATAATAGAGTCTAATCCCTCCAAAAGGGGTCTTAATGACTAATATGCACACAGGCTGTCCTGGTTTCAGCTGGGATAGAGTTAATTTTCTTCCTACTAGCTGCTATAGTGCTGTGTTTTGGATTTAGTTTGAGAATAATGTTGATAACACACTGATGTTTTAGTTGTTGTTAGGTGGTGCTTACACCAGTCAAGGACTTTTCAGCTTCCCATGCTCTGCCAGGTGCACAAGAAGCTGGGAGGGGGCACAGCCAGGACAGCTGACCCAAACTGACCAAAGGGTTATTCCATACCATACAATGTCATGCTCAGTATATAAACCGGGGGGAGTTGGCTGGGGGGGCAGTGATCGCTGCTCGGGGATGGGATGGGCATCGGTCGGCAGGTGGTGAGCAACTGCATTGTGCATCACTTGTTTTGTATATTCTTTTATCATTATTATTCCTCTTCCTCTGCTGTCCTATTAAACTGCCTTTATCTCAGCCCATGGGTTTTACTTTTTTTTTCCGATTCTCTCCCCCATCCCACCAGGGCAGGGGGAGGGTGAGCGAGTGGCTGTTGCTGACTGGGGTTAAACCACAACACAGGCACACATTTTGAAAGCACACACTTCAAATATGAAAATAGAAACATAAAAAGTAAATTTATAATTTCACATATAGTATAAAATTTCAGAATATTAGGCTTTTTACAAATGTCTCAACAACAAGGTGAGAAAGGAAGGAAAGGACAGAGGTATTTCAAGATACTTCATAATACCTAACACTTAATTATCTAATTATAATTACCAATTTATAGCTTCATCTTGCCAACTGCAGAAGCACAGAGAAGCCTTCACTGTTGTTGAATTTAATGAGAGTTGAGGCTGACCAGCAGCTAGCAGGACTTCTCAAAACTTGTAGGACTGAGCTCTTTGAACACGCCCTCTTGGTGCTTCATGATCAGCAAACAAGACACTGCAATGGATGGGAGAAACTCGTAGCCAGGAATTCACTGCCTAAAGTTGAGAATAATAATGAAAGGTGCCATTCATGCCAAACCAAACACGAGGGGCTTAAATCCAGCACACTAGCAGAAAGAATGACCTAAAAAGATCATAGGTCGACTTTCTGCCAGTGCAAAGGTATTTTATCAGCTTTCTTCTTCAACAACTGTAAGTGACTCAATATATTAACTCATATGGCAGACACTACACTACAATAAAAAATAACTAGTTGAATTTGGGGCAGATTGGAAGCTTTAATTTAAAAAGGTCCGTACTTGTCAATTCAATTAGATGAGAATTTACTGGCTAGACAAGCTAAGTAAGTCTTGCCAAAATATAAGAAAAAGACAGACTCATCAGATAACTGTCTGAGGCAGGTACAACCCACCAGGATAAATATTTCCCTCTGCTTTAAAAGTTTCCTCCACTGCATCTATATGTCAGTAGTGTCCCATCCCTGAATTGGGAACAGGTTCTGCCCTTGCAAGCTGCCTATTTGCCATCCTGTTCTTCTCTCGCTCTGTGTCAGTCTAAACCCTTCCTCTTTTATTCTGATGTGACAGAGGGATGCAGTGAGGTGTTTGTATCTGCCCATCTCTAGCTGCCTACCCAACTCACTTGTGACCTAATTGCTGTATTTTCCAACAGCCAAAGCTAACAGGTATTCCACAGGTGCAGGAGGACAGACCACTGCTACCAGGGGTCTCTCCTAAAGCTCTTACAGTGA
This sequence comes from Balaeniceps rex, assembly GCA_013401315.1. Lineage (NCBI taxonomy): Eukaryota > Metazoa > Chordata > Aves > Pelecaniformes > Balaenicipitidae > Balaeniceps > Balaeniceps rex. The sequence continues at coordinate 15,233 of VYZW01059346.1, read as the reverse complement.
ATAGCACTGGGTTGGGTTTTTCATTTTTTTTTTTATTTGAAACTTTATACACTAAAAAAAATTTAGCTGTGATAATGTGGTATACACCTAATTAAAATGTACTATAATTGTTGAAGTATTTTACTGGAGTCATTTTCTTTTTTAAGCGATAGGTTTACCAGATGATAAAACTTGTCTTGTGGTTTCTCTGCCTTTGCCAAGAAGCTCAGAGCTAAGTACAGAGGGTGGGGTCAGTCCTGGACATCAAACCCCCCCCATGAATGGCAGCATTTTTCACTAAGCTCTCATGCTCAAGGCTTAAGTCAGGCTTTTTGCCAAACACTCAAGTCCAAGACAAATAACCTATGTGGGTGTTTTGTGCACAAAGATGACTGAGGTTCATTTTAGCTAGATGGATAAACCTTTTGAAATCTGGCTTGTTAGAACTGACTATGTTATAGATCAGAGTTAGCTGTTTATTGAAAAGCGTTGTGAGAGGAATGTAAATTACCCATGAATCAGAACGACCTGGAGTGAAGCACCAGCGGCTCTTGGTGAATGTGTTGTCACCTATTCTCACAAACAATGCAACCATTTATGTATGGTGGATTCATTTTTTTTTTAAATGACCGTGCTCCAGTTCTGTCTTTTCAAGTTTTCCCTTTTTCCACAAATGACGTACAGATATATGGAATTTGCAAGGAAAAATTCAAAACTCTCTAAATGTCCTGATTTTTTAAAAAATATTTTTATTTAATATAGCTCTATTCCATAAGGGCTATTTTCTGTTGATGGCAGGGCTGAAATTTCCTTATGGGTGAAAAACCTAGGTGATTCTAAGCTATGCTTAGACCTTAGTGCTCTGTGGAGCCCAGAATAGCTTTATGTAACCAAGGAGGGATTTTTATTATTTTTTTTAATGTCAGCAGCTGAAGCTCTGGTTTATCAAATGTTGTACTGCCCCCAATCCTCCACAGGTTGCCACCAAAACAGAGCATTCCTGACTTGTCTTGCGCCTACAAGTTCCTTTGCCCTCCAGGTCTCTAACTTGTTTCTCACTATTTTTCCATTCTGGCAGAAAAAAAGAGTATGTAAATGTTCATAATTGCCCAAAACTTTGGAACCTAGAAAGTGTAGTCTGGGATGTCACCTTCTATGATAATTCAGGGGAAGGGAAAGCATCCGCAGAATACAGCGTCTCTCGCATCAAAGGCATTTCCCTAAGGTACTGGACTACAGTTAAAAGTTTTATCTTCCCTACAGGGAGTCAGTATTTACCCTTTCCTTTCTCTTGCCTGGGAGAATGGCTCTGTTTTCTTTTGGAAGGTCATCTCCTACTCAGTTAGCAACAAAACCAAAAGAAGTTGTGTTGTTGAAAGGTACCACAGTCTACCATGGTCTACAATGATGATGAAAGTACAGCCTGGAGAGCAACTCTACCATTTACTTCAGTTGCATTTTGTGAGGACTGTCAGTGTCTGCTCAGCCCTGCCTTCCTTACTGAGATTGCCAGTCACGTTGTTAGTCAATACATGTTATTTAATGCAAGGCAATGCTATGGAGGGACACTCAAGTGAGTTGAGTCAGGGTCACAGGCAGAGCTATGAGGTTAGCACACAAATCCACTAAGCCGATGTATCCTGTTCCTCAGCATTTAATTTGATCAGACTGAACCCTGACTGTGATAACATGGGTATTCTTTTGTTACCATGCAGGAACTCTGCATTGCACTTATCATGCAGCGGAAGCATACTTCCAGAGCCAAAGCAACAGGACTCTGGGATGTGAGCCTGCATAGCCTAGGGCATGGGCTGAAAAGCACCATATAACTTTGCATCAGAACTCAAGGAAACCAGAAGACTGTAAAAAGTTCTGTTTACTGATGACCCAGGCTGCATTTGACCCAATAGTGATGAAAATAAAACCTGGCAAAATTTGGTCTTGGTTGATTAATGTGGTGTTGACAGCACCCTAATGGGTGCTATTAGAAGCATGACAATTATTATGGTGTTTATGGTGCACCTCTATGGGGTTTGCAGAATTATGCATTCTGCACACATCCTAATTACAGAAACAGTCAGGAAATACCTTAACAAAATGAAAAAGGACTCACAGGTAAAATTGGCAAGTTTTCCTATGGTAAATGTAGCTGTAATACATCCTATTGATCAAAGTACATTAAAATTCCACAGACCAAATAATGGAAATCAAACCAACTATGGAATAGCAGTTTATTCCATAAACACCACTCATCCTGTGTTCAGAATAAACCCTGGATCTTATAGGAAAACTAAAAGGCAATTATATAATTAATATTAATATAAACCATATGCATAAGTGGGTTAAATTAAAGCTAAATGGTCAACTTTAATTCTGGCATTACCTAAATCTGATTGCTTTATTTTGCAGTTGTTAAATACTGCTATTAATAATATTGCATGTTGGTTTAATTTCATTTTTTAGAACACAATCTAGAGGCAACTTTTATGCAGCAGTGACCATCAAAACTGTGCTTCCAGAATAGCTAGAGTAACCGCTACGTTTCATATTCATTGTAAAATAAATATTTCCAAATAATCAACAGCAACTATATCAAGATACACATCACATGCTGCAAAACAGACATGAATTTGGCATGTGTTTCCCTTGCCCACCCATGAACAACAAGCAGTGCAGTGCATGGTTCATGTCACCTGATGTGCTGTTCCTGTCCCCCCACCATCAAGGTGGCTTTCAGCCCTGTAAGTACCAGTTGCTAATAGGTCTGTTTCACAACTTTTTCTTCAAAAGCTCCTTCCTGTTACACTCCTGGCATCTGTTTCTTCCCCCTTAGGAGCTGCTTAACCTAGGTGCATAACACTGTTTTATAGGGAATCCAAGGCCTGATCCAGCATCCACTGAAGTAATTTTTAATACAGTTCAGTGGGACTAGACAAGACAAAGTAAAAGATATAAAGAAGACAGACAGGTCATACTGACAGGTTTGTCTAGAGACTCTCAGAGGTGCATGAAGAGGCACAGTGACAGAAGGACCATGGCTATCAGTAGTGTAAATCTGTGTGCCTGTTTGTCGTTAGTTTGCATCGCAGCAAGAAGCAGGTTGTTACAGCTCTGTGGTTTCTCTCCTCTATGCCATCACTAAGCACGTTATTCCCTCTTTGCTCTCAGAGAAATCTTACCTGAGCCCAATGTCTTTCTGGAGGCACGTCTTGCAAGACTTCCCCCTGGCATGACTGGACAGCGGATCAGGCCCTTACACAGATGAGAAACAGCTGAGCCAAGTGAGTTTTACACACAAACATTGACCCATTTCTGTATTACCTGGGACTTGTTTCCCAAATATCAATGTTAAATTGCTTTTGGGCTGTGCAACAGGTCTCCTAACGCTTATAGCTACACAGTGGGAAATGAACCTTATTCTTGGATTTGACACCTGATTCAGTCAGCTGTCTGTACAACCTTTATGGCTGTAAAGCTGGAATTGCTACCTCATTTTAAGTCTCGCCATCTGAAGTGGTACAAGGTTTAGGGTATGAGCAGGCCAGCCACAAGCAGCTGAGGTACAGCCCTCAGCTGAGACTTGATAACTGCATGTATACGTGCTTCTAGCCTGTTGCAAAAAAGAAACGAAACTAGTTGCCTGAAACCAAACTCACAGTGGATTTAAGCCACTTCCTGGGTAACTTGAGCTTGTTTGGTTTTCCCCTGCATCAGATCTACACAGACATGCCTCAGCAGAGGGGCGGTAAGTTTAAAGGACTCCCTTTGTCAATCGATGCAAATCACCAGTCAGGCCTCTAGTTTGTGAGGTGTTTGGGACAGGACCAGTTTTTGGGTTCGTATCTAAGAAAATTTGTGCAATGAGTTAGTCCATTATTAAAGTTACAAGGGATCAGATTGATAAACATAATAAGGTATATAATCATTAGTATTTTGGTGTTGTGGATATTATTGTAACAAGACCTTTTTACTGTGAAGGTTAATTCATTAGGGTCTGAAAAACATTTGGAGGTCCCTGTAAGAAAGGAGTTAAAGAAATGCAAAAGTGTTGCTTTGGTATTGTGTTATTTATCAGCTGTCTGGTTAGCATTTGTGCTCAGTCCACAGGTTGCACATGTAAATCAAATGCAATGAGTCTATGACAACTCACAAGATTTACACAGATGGGACCTGACCAGCCCTCTCTGAAGTCACTGGGGGTGGTCTGGGTTCCCTAATGATTGCAAATAGGAGACACAAACATAAATATAATTTACTTCCATAAAACTTTTAATTAGGTTAATAAAATATCTCTGCATAAAAGCCTATAGCTCGTAAAAACTCAGACCCTGTGCATACCAGAGCTGGTATGGATCAGGATAATAGACACAAAGAATTGCATTACCATGCTAATACAATAGGGAAGTGTCCTGTCTCTCTTTTGAATAACCTCTCATGCAAATTTCAAATGTTGACCATGACACCAGACCTTCTTAGGGCACTGAGTTGTGTTTCCCTGTGCTTACAATATATTTGATTTCAATACAAAACTGCAGACTCATCAAAACCCCACCTTTCTGCCAGCATTCAATTATTTAAATACTATACAATGGGGGGGGGGGGTTGCCCCTGAATCTTGCATAAGGTACTTCAGGCAACCTCACAAATAATATAATATGAAAAGGACAAAAATCCAAGTGGGAGGAAATTTTAATCAATGGGATCTTTTTTGACTATTAGTTTCCACCTGTCCTCACCCTTGACCGGTTGTTTAAAATGCTGATTCCAAAATACATTTAAGCATACAACAAACATATGTATCCAAATTGTCTCCGCAATAATGATTCTGTAATCTTCTTGAAGTCAAAGGCAGGTTTATTTGTAATTGGGGTCATTATCTGCCCACATGCTAAATTATTTGACCACATGCTAAGCATTTGAACTATGCAAAGGTTCATTATTGTTATCCAATTACAATATGTTTAGTTTCTCATGCACATAAGGATGGAATATTTATAACTATACAGGTACTTCATGGTACTTATGAAATGTTACCAATAAAATCAAAGAATAAGACATATATAAGGATATTCCGTATACATATACACATACATAGACATATCAATGCTGTTAACAAAGTACTTTTTATTTCGTGTGCCGTATTCTGGCCTCAGTTCTTAGAGATCACAATGCCAAAGAAGTGGTAAAACACATAAAGGTTGGTTTTAATCACTTTCCCTTCTAATATACAAAAATTTGGTTTGTCTTGTACGATGGGACTTGTGCTAATCATATGGAACAATTTTACACTTCTTAGGGAGTAAGCAAAATCAGAATTCTTCCTTTATGTATTTCTAGAAAAATCCCCCAAAACATAATATTTACAGAAGGAGTACATCCAGTTTTATGTTCAGAAGTGTGATATATTGAAACTAAGAGCCAACTTCTTTTTTAGAATGTGTATAAGCTGTCATACTCATACACCAGTTTTCTTCTCCAAAATCTAAAAAATTAATGACTTTGTGGTTTAACCTCAGCACTATTAGCATCTGTCTCTGTGCAGCCCCAAACAGAATGGCTGTGAAGCACTAAGAGGAGCTGCCATCCAAACTGTGACTGCATTGTGCTCCTGATTGCCACAGCCCAGTGTGCCAGGACAGGGACCCTTCTGACACCCATCGGCTGGAAGGTACGGAGGTTTGCCATGAGTCACCAAAGGTGGGATGTGCCAGTTCTCCGTGTCCACCCAGACTGCAGCTCGGTAGGATGTTTAATGGGTTCAGTGCATTCCTCCCCCAGGCTAAAACACCCCCTGCTTCAACTGGCATGAGTCACATCCTCCAGGGAGTGGGTTTCCACACCTCCACTGGTCATCTTTGGTGCCATGTCCCCCTCTACATCCCATGCCTGGCCACAGCCAGGATACCCAGCTCTCTCCCCCTCTATGTCCTGAGGAGGAGCAGCATGCAGGACCCAAAGCTAGCTGTCTTTGAATGAACCACGCTGCCCACTTTCCTTGCACTGGATGCAGACTTGTCCCAGAGCGCATTGAAGAAAAGGGAAAATCTTCCATGAATTCAGTGGGTTTGGGGTTGGNAATTTGGTTTGTCTTGTACGATGGGACTTGTGCTAATCATATGGAACAATTTTACACTTCTTAGGGAGTAAGCAAAATCAGAATTCTTCCTTTATGTATTTCTAGAAAAATCCCCCAAAACATAATATTTACAGAAGGAGTACATCCAGTTTTATGTTCAGAAGTGTGATATATTGAAACTAAGAGCCAACTTCTTTTTTAGAATGTGTATAAGCTGTCATACTCATACACCAGTTTTCTTCTCCAAAATCTAAAAAATTAATGACTTTGTGGTTTAACCTCAGCACTATTAGCATCTGTCTCTGTGCAGCCCCAAACAGAATGGCTGTGAAGCACTAAGAGGAGCTGCCATCCAAACTGTGACTGCATTGTGCTCCTGATTGCCACAGCCCAGTGTGCCAGGACAGGGACCCTTCTGACACCCATCGGCTGGAAGGTACGGAGGTTTGCCATGAGTCACCAAAGGTGGGATGTGCCAGTTCTCCGTGTCCACCCAGACTGTAGGATGTTTAATGGGTTCAGTGCATTCCTCCCCCAGGCTAAAACACCCCCTGCTTCAACTGGCATGAGTCACATCCTCCAGGGAGTGGGTTTCCACACCTCCACTGGTCATCTTTGGTGCCATGTCCCCCTCTACATCCCATGCCTGGCCACAGCCAGGATACCCAGCTCTCTCCCCCTCTATGTCCTGAGGAGGAGCAGCATGCAGGACCCAAAGCTAGCTGTCTTTGAATGAACCACGCTGCCCACTTTCCTTGCACTGGATGCAGACTTGTCCCAGAGCGCATTGAAGAAAAGGGAAAATCTTCCATGAATTCAGTGGGTTTGGGGTTGGATTCCAGAGCCCAGACAAGTTTTGCTCCAGAGGAGCTTGGAGTCTAGGATATAAATCTATGTCTTTGTTGCAGGCCTAAATGTAATTTGATTCCAGTAGTCATGAATAGGGCATAAGAAATGTGGAAATATCTGTACATGTTCCCTGCTCAAACAGTGGGTGCCATTAGAAAGCATAATAGCGTTCCGGGCTATTGATTTTACCACAGTATTTCCTTGCTTAGAGTGTTTTCCACTATGAGATATTTGCACCATGCCATGGTAAATGTTATTTTTAACAGAGCTCACTGCAGTCTTGTTTGAGAAACTATGTGAACAATGTTGAGTTCTCTCGCAATGTTGAGTTACTCAGCAGGGCTGTCTGATGTCCTATTTAAAAAAAAAAAAGGGTAGGAACAGCTAAATGGAACAGAACAGCTGAAATGAGGTAAAAGGCAGATACGAAAAATACTAAATAGTGAACCCCCATGAAGTAGTTTAGATACTAATGATATTACATAGGGGACTGTATGCATAGGTAGAGTTTAGATTTTGATTGTATTTGCCTGGAACAGAAGCAGACACCCAAACCAAACTTCATTTATCTTCAAAATCAAATACAGCTTAAGTCATATAAGATGTGCTCTTTTTTAATACCACTTACTTTTCAGTTATTCTGTTATTTTGCTAAGAGGTTCACTTATTCCACTGTAGGCTAATAGGGGAAAAGAACGGGGGTGGGGGGGAAGGGCAGGAGAAAAGGAATACTTGTAAACCAATAAACAAGCTGAATATGCTTCTAAGTTATAACTAACATAATTAAATGTAGATCAGCTCATCTGTCATAATGAGGTCCAAGTTTCACTTAAATGAAATTGGTTAAATTTTTGTCCTTGGCTTTAGGTGGAGCAAAATTAAGTTTAAAATATACTGATCTTTGTTGTTATGAATTGACATATCTCCCTTTTTTCGGATCTGAGTTCTTCATTTCATAACTGACAACAACTAAGATTTTACCAAATACTTACTGCATGTGATGGAAAGCAGACAAATAAAATATTAGTGAAACTTAACAGAGACAGATCTATTTAGTGACTTCTTCTTATCCTGGATGGATGCATTGAGTGTTCCATGGGGGTCTGTCCTATGTTTGGCACTAATTTGTATTTCACTAATGACTTGAAGATGGAATAAAGTGTACTTGTAGTAAATGTACAGATGATGTGCAGCTAAACCACACTTCAGGCACTTTGGATTAGACTTCAAAATTAATTGCATTAAATAATGGCCTTAAAAAGTAGGATACAACTTAGTAATAACAAGCGTAAAGTTCTATACTCACTTAGGAATACTCTCCATGAGTGAGGTCATGTTGTGGCAAAAAAGGAAACAATATGTATAAAAAGTGTCATCTGGCACCTGGGTAATCTGTCCTCTCCTCTGAGCTGATACAACCACAAATGGAAAATTGTGTCCAGCTGTGGCCCCACACTTGAAGGAAGATGTAAATTCATTGAAGAGACTGTGGGACAGGGCAGTAAAAACCAGTAGAGATCCAGAAAATGACATTACAAAGCAAAATGGAATCATCCATTCTCCACACTGTAAAGCAAGAAATAATGAGCTAGGAAAAAAGATATTAACTGTAAGTTTTGGAGTACATTGTCTAAAGAGATGACAGAATCTAGATTGTTGGAAATACTTAAGAGCAGGTTAGATAAAGAAGACAAGACTGGTTTAGGTACAGCTCATTCTGGCCTGAGAGACAAGGATAGATCTGGGGTTTTTGGTTCTCTTTCAAATTCATTTCATATAACTGTATGTTAAAATTCCAATACAGTTATGATAGAAAGAAGAGATTAAATGGGAACATTCTCCCACCTACATGGATACTCACAGGAATCCCTTGACAGAACCATTTTCATGGATACCCCTGACAAATAAGACCCTGTGTCTTTTCTGAAAAGCAGAATCCCTGTTGGGTTCACCAGAAAATGAAGGACTGGACTATTCAGAAGCCAATATAACTGGAAAAGGAAAAGCCAGGCTGTTGGAGAAAATTAGCTTCAGGCATACATTTTCACTAAGTCTGCAGAGAGTTGTTTCTGAGAGATTTATCATCCTAAATTACCATTGGATCTACATAGGAAATAAATCTTCACAGATATCCACCTGGAACAGGAAGAAAAATAAAAAAAAGAAAAAAAGTTAGCTCTCCTGTTCCAGGATGTATTTTAGCATATTTTTTTACAGCCCTCAGTAAAGGTTTTGCTTGTAATGGCCTGTTGATGATAGCAGATATTTTTACTCTTTGTTTTGGTTTGGGTTTTGGAGTGGATTTATTTTATTTTTATTTTTATTTTTCTTAATATCACACTTCCTAGCAGGACTACAACTCCTGGAGGGTCTCCTTTCTTCTTGTGTCGTCTTAATGCAGCATAGGAAACACACCGTTGCAGGGCATCATTAAAGAAGTACTCCAGTGAAGGAACTTGTCTCAACAAGGAAAATGGAACCATGCAATACCTGAAATACAATTCCCATGAAGTACCACATCCACACTTCAAGTCAAAATATTTTCAGGCGATAGATTTTTTTGTCCTACACTGCAATTATCTGCAAAAAGCTGACCCTCTTTAAATGGGTTCATCAAAAAAATCTAATCTTCTCCATTGCAAGCATTTGCTCAAATTAAGTGAATTTAGCATGATTCCAGAGTATGATACTTTTGAATCCATTGCAGCACCATGGTTTCTTGACATTTAAAAGTTACAGGAATTGAGTACATATTGTTCTTAACTATGTCAACAGTCACTAATACTTCACAGAGTGCATAAAAATAAGCATAAAAATTCTCTACAAAGAATTAATTATAAATTTATTAATAATTTTAATTGGCTTTCTGATTAACTAAATTTTGAAATGTACCAATCTATCTGAAAACTGCTTGATGTCTGCTCTGTTTAATCTAGAGATCTAGGGAAAGAGACCATATCAGATTAGACTTCATCAGGAAGTTACCATCTCCTCCTCTTTTATATGTGCCACAAAGTTAATAGCTGCTTGAATTACCAGGCACTTACTATGCTCCTCAGTTTTCTTGTAGCTGGAGAGTTATTGTTTAAATATAAAAGGAGGCAAGTCCTCACTTCAGTGAGTTCCCAAAGCTAAACAGAAGTTCCCTATTGACAGACACTGCTGATTTGGAAGAAAGATGTAGTTTGGTTGAAGAAATTCTAGAATAGGGCAATAAAGACTACCTAAGAACCAGAAAGGATTTCTCAAAGCAGAATGGAAATCCTGATCATGTCCAGTGATAATAAAAAGAGAGGACAGCCTGACATACCAGTTTGCTATTGCTAAGGGATTTGAGGTTGGTGAAAGAGCAGAAGAGGAGTACTCTGCAGAGTTCAATGACTGCCCTCACAGTGCATGTTTAGAGGAAACAGCTGGCTCTGCAGGCAAGATTTAATGTATCCCACATTGAATATACATTTGTAGGAAGAAGAAAAAGTGTAGTATAAAGAAAGAGGAGTGAAAGCTAAGAACAGTTTAAGAGAAAAATGGAAGTGGAAGAGAAAAGATGAAGGGGAAGAATTTCAGAATGTTTCTCTCACGGCAGCAGCGACAGCATGGATCTCTATTTGATCTTATGCTAATGTCTAAAGCTAGTCCAGAGATCTCTACTACTGATCAACCAGTGTAATGAGGTCAATTTTGCATTTATGTAGAAGCTCCAGTAAAGGCACATTCCAGCTACTTGCCACCATTGTGACATAAACTATTGCAGAATATCTGGGTTTAAAATCTCCCCCATTCACTTCCAGCTGCAGTTAAATCTGCTGCAATTTAAGAAGTCTTTAAGACATGCTTCAAAAGGGACCTCACCAAATGATATGCCACTTTCTTTTCTGTATAAGAGTTGGTGGACGGGTCCTGACTTGGAAATTCTTGATCTCAGTTCACAAGAATAATTTCTGAGGGATCTATGTCAGGTCGTTCTGAAGGCCAGTTCTCAAATTTCAGGTCCTGATTCTTCCACAATTCAGGTCAGGTCACAATATTTTTTTAGCTTCTTTCTTATCATTTAAGCTTAGGTCCTGTTTCTGGACAAATTAATTGCTAGGATGTCTGTGAGGTCCTTAATGCTCAGGAACTTGGGAGTAGCTCAGTTGAGAGAAATGTCAAAGTCTCCCAACTGGGTTTGAAATTCAAAAATGTAAGGCTTAGAAAAGTGTTCTAATTATGGTGAAATCTGCAACACTTGATCAGTATTTCCCAGTTACAACAACTTTTTAAAATCTCATAAAAATTAAAGTTGCCTACTCCATGCGTAGTTTATGGAAAATAATATGTTTTTCAAGGTTAGCAATAAGCTTCTGTTTAACTGCTACAGTGACAGTGTCTCTATAAATCAATCCAATAAGCAATTAAAATTTGTCCATGTCTGTAACTTTAGCACAGAAGTGTCCATTAACTGCCACCAAACAAGAACATACACTGCCAACATGCAACTCATCTGCTCTCCTATACTAACATCCAATGGTAGAGCTATAGTTCATAGAGGAAAATCAAAATCAACTTACATGAGTGTTTGAAGCAAAAGTCATGCATAAGCCACTAAAGCGAAATGAATATCAGAGTCAGTTGGGAGACTTTG
>VYZW01059345.1:1639-22265 GCA_013401315.1 Balaeniceps rex | reverse complement strand
GAACAGTCCACCCATCAAATCCATATCTTCCCAATTTAGAGAGAAGGATGTTGTGGGGGACCATGTCGAAGGCTTTGCGGAAGTCCAGATAGATGACATTCATTGCTTTTCCCTTGTCCACTGATGCAGTCACTCCATCATGGAAAGCCACTAGGTTAGTGAGGCAGGACTTGCCTTTGGTGAAGCCATGCTGGCTGTCTCAAATCACCTCCCTGTCCCCCATGTGCTTTAGCATAGCTTCTAGGAGGATCTGTTCCATGATCTTCCCAGGCACAGAGGTGAGGCTGACAGGTCAGTAATTCCCAGGGTCCTCCTTTCTTCCCTTTTTAAAAATGGGCACAATGTTTCCCTTCTTCCAGTCATGGGGGACTTCACCTGACTGCCATGACTTTTCAAATATTATGGACAGTGGCTTGGCAACTACATCAGACAACTCCCTCAGGACTCTGGGATGCACCTCATCAGGTCCCTTATTTCAAAATAAGGTTAATAATAATAGGTATTTTTGAAAGATGTGGAAACAATAAGGTAAATACTAATTTAACAATTTGTTGTTTTACAATCTTTTTCCTACTACCATTTTTGTTCATTTAAAGTAAGTCACAGGAGTGACTCAGTGACTCAGTGAAAAGTGACTCACATCACTGTCATCAGTACCAAAATATAGTAGAATTTTTCCACAAAGAACACATTTAATCCCAAAGGATTTGTGTCCAATGTTACTTATTGACTTCCCATCACAATAATTGCAGATACTTTCCACATGCCTAATGAAAGGGACAAAAGAGAGCATATGCCTTGAGTAATTCTGAGCTCCATGTGTATCATTAATTAGCCATCAAAGGCCAAGCCTTGGCCTTCCTGACCCCTTCCCTACACAACCGGGCAGCATCCCTGTACTCTTCCCAGGATAGCTGTCCCTGCTTCCACTGCCTGTGCAGTTCCTTCTTGCCCTTTAGTTTGACCTGTAGATGCCTTGGAGAGTCTCAAGTATCAGTGAGGCATTTGAACTGCAAAGTAACTTGGATGCTGCAACCAACTGTTACACCAAGAAATTTCCATACCAAAATATTAACTTCTCAGACTTGTGTTTTCAGCATTAATTAAAAGCTAGTTCTTAAACAACTTCAGAATGACAGCTACCAATCAACTGACATCTTTTTTTTCCACATGGATTTTGCTTTGATGTAAAAGACACTTTGCCACTACAAGGAAAGAAGTTGAGATGAGTTTGGGGAATTTGCTGGTGACATTTTTAATTTAGAGAACATAGATTCATTAGACTTATCCAAAGGATCATATTAAAATTTTTGACTGGAAAAGGTTTGAAGTGTTCAGAATGGAATTTCTGTTTAAAATCATAAAAAGAGACATATGCTGAACAAAGTACTAAGTTAGGGCACTCGCCTAGGATACTGAAAATTTAGTTTCAAGTCTCTGCTGGAATTGGGGTGTGCAGGGATTTGAACATTGGTCTCCTATACTCTGCATTCCCGAATCCATCACCAACTGTTAACGAATGGGTCTCTGTCTCTCTCCCTTCTCCATAGCTAACTAGTTGTTAAATTAGTAGTTAAAAGCAGAAATTGAGACTGACTCAGTGATTATACTACCTACTGAGGTGTGCAAGATCCAGATTGAAATACATTTTCCTTAACAACTGAAAAAAAAACAACTGAGGAAAGACTAGTCTTTTCTGAGGAAGTAGAAAGGGATGAGAAAAATATTCATTGCCTCTCTTAATCTCAAATTGAATGTTTTATTCTTCATACTCAGACTTAAACTCAGTAGTGCTGGAGAAAAAGAATTAGAAGCCATGGGCTGACAAAGAAACACAGAGAAATGGAACCCATCTGAACGAGGAAAGAATGCTTTTTTCCCTACCATAATTTAGTTGGGCTGAGGGGAAATATAGACATTTCATTGGGTTTGTGCGGCAAGGTTTTGGGAGTGGGGTGACTACAGGGGTGGCTTCTGTGAGAAGCTGCTAGAAGCTTCCCCTATGTCCAATAGAGCCAATGCCAGCCAGCTCCAAGGCGGACCCACCGCTGGCCAAAGCTGAGCCAATCAGCAACAGTGGTAGCACCTCTGTGATAACATATTTAAGAATGAGGGAAAAAAACCTGCGCAACTGCAGCTGGAGAGAGGAGTGAGAATATGTGAAAGGAACAACTCTGCAGACACCAAGGTCAGTGAAGAAGAAGGGGAAGGAGGTGCTCTAGGCACCAGAGCAGAGATTCCCCTGCAGCCCATGGTGAAGACCATGGTGAGGCAGGCTGTCCCCCTGAAGCCCATGGAGGTCCACAGTGGAGCAGATATCCACCTGCAGTCCATGGAGGACCCCATGCCGGAGCAGATGGATGCCCAAAGGAGGCTGTGACCCCGTGGGAAGCCCACACTGGAGCAGGTTTGCTGGCAGGACTTGTGACCCCATGGGGGACCCACGCTGGAGCAGTCTGTTCCTGAAGGACTGCACCCCATGGAAGGGACCCACGCTGGAGCAGTTCGTGAAGACTGCAGCCCGTGGGAAGGACCCATGTTGGAGAAGCTTGTGGAAAACTGTCTCCCATGGGAGGAACCCCACACTGGAGCAGACGAAGAGCGTGAGGACTCCTCCCCTTGAGGGGGAAGGAGCAGCAGGGACAACGTGTGATGAACTGACCACAACCCCCATTCCCTGTCCCCCTGCGCCGCTTGGGGGGAGGAGGTAGAGAAAATCGAGAGTGAAGTTGAGCCCAGGAAGAAGGGAGGGGTGGGGGGAAGGTGTTTTAAGATTTGGTTTTATTTCTCATTATCCTACTCTGATTTGACTGGTAATAAATTAAACCAGTTTCCCCAAGTTGAGTCTGTTTTGCCCGTGACAGTAACTGCCGAGTGATCTCTCCCTGTCCTTATCTCGACTCATGAGCCTTTCATTGTATTTTTCTCTCCTCTGTCCAGCGGAGGAGGGGAGTGACCGAGTGGCTTTGGTGGGCACCTGGTGTCCAGCCAGGGTCAACCCACCACAGCCATGCTGTCAAAAGTGGCAGGAAAAATGAATTTACATGTTTAATTTTTGGTTTTTACCCTTTGCTTTATGCCTTCTACCCCCAAAATATTATTTAGTTTGAAGCACATTGTTTTTTCACACATTCACTTTTACTCAATCTGTAAATGCAACAGAGAATGTTGATAATTAGTTTATTCAAATTACATTAAACTTTAAAACAATGAAGGGCTGTTACATCAAAAGGAAGCATCTGCTGAAACTTCTGTTACTAGATTCATGGTATAGTATCATTACATTTGGCATCTTCTAAATAATTTTATTATTTCTTATTTTCTATTATTAGTTTTTTTAGGGATTATCTAAGTAGTTAATTACTTGTCTGAAAAACATGAGGAAATATTCTCAATTTTTTTATCTCTTTTTTTAAGGCAACCTGTTAATCTCAACCTTGGACACCTGTTCATAGAGGTTTTGCATTTTCCCAGAGACACGCATTTAGAAAACAAACATACTCAACAATCATACTGTATCAGCTATCAACACTTCACTCAGCTCAAAGTACAGATACTGCCGCATATGGGTGTTCTAGCAAATTCATCTCCCAGCCTTTCCCCACTCAAGTTATTCCTATAGCAGCAAGCTACATCATCTGTTAGTTTATACCAAGGCATCAAGCCACAAGGCAGGAAACAGGGGAGCGCTAACAATACTCCTCAATGAACAGACTGGCAGAAGTGCTGAAGAGTTATACAGCCAGCATTATTATCCCATGAGAGAGAGTGCATCTCTTTCATGTTCCTGTCCTGGGCTTAGACAGACAAGCAATTATGCTCTAACCAAACTATATTCCTACTATGACACTAGGCAAACAAGGCAAGAGAAATTATGAACTGATTACTATAAGTGAAAACTCTAGCAAAACACTGTGTTTATTAAGTGTAAATAAAAAATTGTTAAATAACTCTACTCCTCATCACAGTGCTTTTTTGTGGTGTTATACTCAATAAACATTAACTCTCAACACTGAAGTTGTTTGGTGAAGAGTGAAATTGATATATACTCTAAAGAAATATTACAGGAGGATTTTATTTGGCATGGTTTTTCTTTGCTTTAATATTCATGGTCAAGACAAGGCAATCCATGATTGGCCCAACATTTAAATTATAAAAACTCCCTTTCAAATCACCAGCCTTCTCCCTTCCTTCTGACATTGCAGCAGGTTACAGAATTGGGTGTCTCCTCCATTTTTAGCACTATTGTTTCCAGACAACTGAACACTGGAAAAAGTATAATGGATGGTAGACTCAAATATGTATTTGGTTAGTTGAGTTATTTTTTAGTTGTGGGTTTTGTTTGTTGTTTTTTTTTTTTTAAACCAGTTAATTAAGGACCATGAAAATTAGCAAACCTTTACCATAAACAAATTATTAAATACTTACAAACCTAGGAAATTAAAAATATTTTATGTATATTACAGTATCTCTGCAAAATATAGGAATAGGGTTTATGGGTAAGCTATCTCTGTAAAGTTTCTTCGTCTATAAATTAGTGGTATAAAATCTCTACTCTCAACTCTATCTCAAGTTAATGTTCCCTGATAAACAGTATGTATATTACACAAACACACTTTCATACCCCATGTATCACAGTGTTATCTTGGCACCCATTCAAGAACTCAAGGATGAATGAGTTTTCTTATGCCAAGCTGTGTATATGAAGTCCAAGCATAAAAAGAGCTAGGGTGAAAGTGAAAATCAATGGTCTGAACAGAATTGAACTATGACACTGGTGCAAAGATTCAGAATTTAAAGGCAAGATTACAATTCATACTAGTCCTGACTGTGCATGTGCCACAGCAATTAAAACTCTCCCAAGTATAAGTGAATTTGATACACATATTTAAGCTAAATAAGACCTGAATTATTTGCTACCTCTCTTAATATCAGTTTACAAAAATAAGTATTTGTGAAATCCAGGCCTAAAAAGTGTAGAGTTCATAGCCACCAAAAATCTCACCGCTCTCAGAGAAACAAGTCTGGTAGTAAGAGCCACATTTGGGAATATTTGGAAGGAGCAGTTTGGATTCATAGCCAGATGACTTCTGAATTGGAACAAATAAAAAAAACAAAAGGAAGTCAGTTTCTTATTCTGTGTAAATACTAGAATCACGCTTTCTCTTGTAGAGACAACAGGAAGGAAGCTTACTCTTATCTAAAAATCTCCCACAAAGATCTGATCCACTCATCAGCCTAACGTGGTGTCTAGCGAACAAGCCACCAACCCTATTCTTTAATCAAATTCTGTCCAAGGTTAACATGATTTTCCTTTACCAGAAAGAACGGCATGTAGTTAGGATGAAAAATTAAAAAGAATAAATACATCTAGAGACTAAAAAGACAGAACTTCAAGGTTAAATGACAGTACCTTCTCCTTGCTTAAATTGTTCTAGGATGTTGCTGCAGCTTCCAGACTCCACAGAGTTTGCTTTTAAATTAGTTCTGCCTGTGGCAGCAGAACCAAAGACAGTATACATATCTCGGTTATGTTGGTCTGAGACAGAAATAACATTTTTTTCTTTCATCATGATCTTTATTTATTCCTTTATTTGTTTTCTTCCTGTTTTGCATTTAATACTTTGTCTCTACCTGTGACCCTAGAAAAAGTGAACATGATGAAGTTCACTTTGGTAGGTCATATTTCAGGCATGTATTTCAGCAAAATACTTACAAAGTGACAGCCCCATTTTAGCTCTGTAAAATACTGACAGTATGAATGCAACATCAGTCACAGGAATTATATCCTCCAGCCACTGGAATTCACTGATATTGGAAGACAACTGTTTCCTCAGCTGGCAGTGGTCTGCCGGTGATGCTAGACTACAAAGCAGAACCAGAACTGATGAGAAGGAAGTAAAATGGAGAAAGAAATGACAACTAACAAGAATGGCAATAACAATAATAATTATTATTCAAAACACACTTGCAATATGAGATTTATAATAATATAAATTTGTATGTGCTAATAGATTACTATTCTTGTGCATTTAAGATAGTACCTAAACTAAAAGAGGGTAGGATTTAGATTACTTATAAGGAAGAAATTCTTCACTATGAGAGTGGTGAGGCACTGGAACAGGTTGCCCAGAGAAGTTGTGGATGCCCCATCCCTGGAAGTGTTCAAGGTCAGGCTGAACAGGGCTTTGGGGCTTTGAGCAACCTGATCTAGTGAAAGATGTCCCTGCTCCAGGTAGGGGGTTTGGAACTAGGTGATCTTTAAAGGTCCCTTCCAACCCAAACCATTCTATGATTTAGTCACTTGAGTGACAACATCCATGCTTTCACACAGCAGCGGCTATGAAATAAAAGGCACAGACATAAAGCATGAACAGTTCTCATCACCCAGAACATTAAACTAGGAAGAAAAGACAGAAAACAGAAATTACTTCACTGAGTGTATAAAAAAAGTATAGCACAATAAATTTTGGAATGGCCTGAGTCTTTCTCCCATGGTGGCAATCTCAATAGTGCCAGGGAGTAGACAGTTTGAAAAATTTATGGTACAGATATACCCAGCACTAAAGGGTCAGCTGGTACCCCACTGGTACTCCCTGAGGCACTCTGTGTGCTGGCCTGGCACAAGCCAAGCACCACTTCTGAAAACTCTCACTCTCAGTTGTTCTGAAGTCCACTCCTACATTTCAAAGAGGAGCAAGGGCACAACTTTGGATTTAAAAGCTGGTCTTAACTCAGGTCTACAAGAATACAACGAAAGGACAGCAATTCTGCTTCTCATAAGCATTTGCAAAGCAGTATCAGTTGCCATGACTTAAAAGAAAGTATACCTCTTGCTACTACATATCATATCATGGTGTATACCACCCGTAATTTATTTCATCTTAATAGGAGATTAACAGATGGATCAAAGACAGAACCAAGAATGACTAACATCAGCAAAATAGGAAGCTCTTCTAAACAAGTCCTCCTTCTTTTTCAAAGACAGAGGAAGTTATTCTGTTAATAATTAACAGTTATTAATCAAATAATTTTTAGGCCTGGATTTCACAAATACTTATTTTTGTAAACTGACATTAAGAGAGGTAGCAAATACTTCAGTCAAATAATTAATAGTTATTACTATTATTAACAATATGTTGAACACCTTTTTTTAATTTGCACATCTTTCCAGGGTAATCTCCAAATGATTTATTATAGTTTTCTTCATAGTCTCACCCCACCTCTTCCCCACAGGTAATTTCTATTTAGGTGGCTACATACTGATTCAAGAAATTAACTTTAGGAATACAAGTTTGAAAATTGGTATAGGTTAAAAAAATAAATTCTAGTTAATGACAGAGACATATTCCAGTCATCAATTCATGTTTTCTTCCGAGCATAGGTTTCGTGACTGTTAAGGAAGTTATCTCCTGGAAAACATAGGAGATACACTGTGAAGGCACTGGAAACATAGTACCTTCAACCCCCAATAGAGTGACCTTTTTTTGTTCCCCCTCATGTAGCTCATTTCAGTAGTAAACAGATACTAAATGATTAGATGAGAATTTAGGTCTACTGCTTTAAAAGGGTGACAGGATACATTAAGTGTATATACACATAAATATACACATGCACGCACATTTTCTCATAGATTATTTTAACTATGACATACAAAATTCAACTGCAACTATTCTAACAACACTGAAAAATGAATGACTTGAGACTCTATGTTGTTTCAAAACAGAGCTAGATTTTCCATTCCCTCAAATGTTCAAGAGTGCAAAAAGAGTTCCCAGTCCGCACTGACACACTCCCTGGGTTCTCACACTACGTGTACCCCCACAGTGGTTCACTATCTCACATGGAGCGTAGAGGACTGAAGTTGTTCTTTTTCTCCCCATTTTAAGTGAAAGTCCAGATCATCAGAAGCCTCTGCTACAACAAAAATTTAATATATACAAACTGAAGCAGCTTCAGGAGGAGATAGTGAGAGATACTAGTAAAACATCTTGCCTAGGAGTGAAAATACTTATTTTGAGCTTCAGAAACCCAGCGTCAGCCATTCCCTCTGGGTGATTCTGAACTTGGGATCTGCACTTGGCCCCTTCCCCTAAGGCCTTCCTGATTAATAGGCTACCCTGAGGTCTGCCTTTCTCCTCTGCCTCCCATGCCACTTCCTGCAGAAATTTCACCCTGAACACAAGAAGCCTTTCTCAGTGAAACCTATATCCAAATTGGAATAATATCATGAAACACTGAAATAACCCAAATAGTATCTCCTCCCTCAAAACAACACACTCGAGTCCTGAAAACCATGGAGCCATGACCAGTTCCTATCAGCAAGATAATGCTGCTATGTCCAAGTTGTCTACCAACAAAGGGTAGATTTATTCTCATATGAACTCAGTCTGAAAAGGAGCTGGATACTTATAGCTCCAAGTAGCATTCTGATGTTGAGAGGCATAAAATATCCTCGAGAACTACATTTATTATCACTAGAGACCAGACAGAAATTTTAGCCAATATACAATGTCACACAATGTGTCATTGCACTGTAAAAGGAAATAATAATAATAATCATTAAAAAAAAAAAACACTAAAACCCCCAAAATAATTGGACCACTGGATTAAGATGGCATAGAAACATGTTTTATATGAACTGATTAAAATATTAACTTTCTTAGAACACAGGGTCCTAGTAATAACTAAAGGAGTTAATTTTTTAATTACTCATAATAAGGCATTTTACAGTTATTAAGGTAACTACATTAGTATTTTACTTCATTTCATTCAACCTATCCTCCCTGAATAGTTATTCATACTGAAAAATGTGTACACTAGATGTGAGAGGGAATAAAAGGATGAAAGAGGAAAACAGCTAAAATATACCTGAAAAGCTGGTAACAGGAATTTTACAAAAGCCAGGGATAGGAGAGTAGGGTATCATTAGCCATTTTCATATCCTAATGGAACATGCAAGTTTCAGTCTGTTACTAAGAGTGGGTCCGTGGCAAAGAGCCCAAATGAGGTCTGAGAAAGGATAATGTACCTTTAATGATTGAAATAGCAAGAAAATTAAATCTAATCATGTTTCATTAAGCATACTTTAGCTCCCATTTTTACTAAATTATTTTATTATGATTTCCCAACTGTCTGTTGAAATAACCTTTTACAGCAATTTAATTCACCATCATAAACAAGTCTCATTTCTCACAATGAAGTCCCCTGGGATTAGTGAGAGGAGATGGATAATCTAAACCTCGCCAATCCTGCAGCCACTAAGGTAACCACTCAGGGAGACAAAGATTTTTGTTTTCCTATTTGTGGCTGAGATCATTAAGATATAATTAGAAACGTATTCATGAGTAATAGAGCGTCTGTTATGGAGATACCATTCGCCCAGCAAGCATCTTCTATACCAGTCTTTAATAAGAAGGGCAGCAGGCATAATCCCCACTTCACTCTCTGGAGAGTTCTGTATTAAATGGACTGCATTAGACATCCCTCTCGCTCCCCCCTTTTTAATGGAATCTTATTCAGGCATCCAGTGTTTTCTCAGACTCCATTGTTACCACCTGCTAGTCTGTTTGCTTTCAGCAATATGCTCCTGCAGTGCCATCCAGATGTGAGCCCTAAAGATAGCTACGTGCAGTGAATTTAAATCCTGCTCCAGAACTTGTTACAGGGCAAGGAAATGTGGAACTTCACAATATACAGTAACAAATGAAGTGGACTGTTTACAGAATAATCCTCGGCTCTCTGCAGTAGTGAAAGAAGCTGTCGACCCCTGTACGCATCCTTTCTGCTTGGCGCATACTTTACTCATTTCAGTAAAGTAACTCAAGGAAATCAATTTTGTCCTTGTACGCAATCTAATTTATTGTCAAACTCCATATAAAAGCACATGACATAGCAATGGAAAATTAAAAGTAATGCCACCCAACCAAACAGTGCTTATGTATCTGCCATAGGGATCAATTTATGGCTACCACTTAAACTGCAGAGTGAAAACCGTCAGCAACCATATGTAGTATCATGAAGTTTGAACAGGTTATTACTATATTTGGTAGGCAGGAGTTTGAAAGGGACCAAGTAAATGAAAAAGAAAGAAAACAATTCTAGGGCACAATTTTGCTTCCTGTACCCACGTGAATAGTAAAGAACTACTTGCTCAAAGCAAGCAAGGGGCAGAAACTGAACCGTGCAATACAGGCAGGGGACTTGAAAGACAAACCTAAGAGAAAAAAAGAGACTACCAAAATTTCAGCTGACTCTTTGCAATGATACTACTGTTATAATTATAATTAGAAAGTTACAGTGGGTAAACTAAGATTGGATCATGATAGGCTTAACCTTTTTGCATATATTTGACTATAAATCTATTTTAGCAAAACAATGATTTTTAAGCTTGCCTATAAAAACATTTTATAAAACAAACTATATTTAGAAACTAAGCATAAGACAATGAGTAAAAGACTACAGTTAAAAACAGAAAGACGAAAGCAGAGTATTAGGATTTAAATTGTTTTGCTCTGTGGAAGACTGACATTCTAAAATCTAATTATCATCCCGCAGTATGAACTCTTCAGGAAGACATTAACATAAGGAATGTATTATACACGACTGAAGCCAAACCAGACAAATTTCTAGATAAATGATTAGAGTTCAGAAGCATAATGTGGAACCTCTGCCAGCAAGAAACCACTCACGGACATTCAATATTCTTTTACAAGCTCTATTGTGAAACACACAATAGTTTATTACGTTAGTCATCAGAATGCAGCTGGTCAATAAACGTACAGTCAGCAACTGCCACATTCCTACACCAACATTTATTTAGATGAGATCAGGAGATATACCTCGTTTGACAGAACAGAGATAACGTCACAGTAAAATTCTGGTCACAAGATCAATAACTTTTGTTCTGAAAAGTATGCATCTCAGCTGATGAGTATGTATTTTTTCCTTAAATGCTTTCTCTGTCTTGATATTTGCATTTGCAGGAATAGTAAATTGGCAGACTGGTCTTAATCAGCCTGACAAACACAAACTTTGGGAGGAATGAGATTCTGCTTTAATATTGCTGCTACAGCAAAAATAAATATTTAAATGTAGAAATTAATCACATTGGGTGAACATTTTCATTGACGGTGATTTGTTTCTATATGACCCATTTAAAACTTCTCATAAAAGCCACATGAACCATGGTAAGATCAGAATTTCTCCCCATAACTTCGAATTCATAAAGGACATAATTTGGTACTAGACTTGTGAAGTCTCACGTCAGGAAGAATTGTCACTCACACTCTTTCTGCAGCACCTGCATTTCACATAGTTGCAGCATTTGCTCCTCTTCACGAGGTCTCCACGTGCCCTTTGGCTTGATCTGTGATTCAGCAACCAGCCAAGCCGGGGTGGGAGCGAGGGAAGGCTGCAGGGTTGCACTCCAGCCAGCCCTGGGGCACGCAGCAGTTACAAACAAGAGCAGCCCCATCAGCTTCCCAAAACTGTTGTCCTCCCCACTCCCCCTTCCTTTGCTTATGATCAACTGACATGTAACTCCTGGGACTAGGCACATTTCTTCTTTTTTATGTCACAAGATCCAGTATGAATAACACTTATCAGGTCACAAAGACATGGAGATTTCTAACATAAATAGTGTCACATATATGTATAGGGTTTTTTTTATATATACACTCACATACTTATATATATTTGCGTATATGTATATATGTGTGTGTGTACATATATGAATACTACAAAATTAGAAACTGATTATGGGAGAAGAACTAAATAAAATGAAATGTGTCCAAGGTGCGGGCACTGCAAGACTGTGAGAATGAGAAAAAAAGCCTAAAGAACGGGAGGTGAGATTTACCAGCTACTGATAAAAGTGGGGGAGGATAGAGGATGAAAGATAAAGAATTTAATTTGTTTAATTTTATTCACAGCAGAACCAGCTAACAATCCAGAAGATTAACTACTTTTGCTGCATTATTTAAATTAAAATGTAGGAGAAAGGCAGCAAATGCCAAGGAACATTTGGAGGAAAAGGGTGTGACAGAAGTAACGTGGTTTCTGAAGATGATGATACCAGTTAAATCTCTAATTAAAAGGGAGTGCAATTATCCCTTTACCCATCCCCAACTACCTCCCAAATATTTTTTCTCTAATAAGTGTGAAAATTGTCCAATCATAATGACTACAAAATATAAGGACCAAAATAATACAAATCCTGTGGAAATGTTCTATGTTAAACATTGAGAGCTCTGAAACTTGTTCACAGGTAGGGAATCTGTGTAAATGGAGGGGGAAAGATTGTATCTGAAGTTGCATCTGAAATTTAATGTACACAAAGTAATGTACACGGTGGGGAAAAAGTCCTAACTTCATATATGAACTAACAATCTCAGGTTAGGAAAGACAGTTTCACACAAATGACAGCTCAATGATAGCAGTCAAAAAAACCGAAGTGAAATGTTAGGAAAAGAAGGAAGAATTGGGGCGGGGGGAGGGGGAGAACTATGCCACCGTATAAACCCACAGCTTATCCACCCTTTGAACACTCCACTCTGGTCCTACATCTCAAAAATTATATATGAAAATGGAAAACATTCTGAGAAGCAGCAAGAACGATCAAAAGTATGGAACAGCTTCCATTTAAAAATACCTAAGTAATGATGGTTTCGTAGTCCAGCAAACTGTTTTAGCAAACTGAGGTGGAATATTGAGATTTATAAAATCAAGAGTGTCATTGGATGAAGATCCCTTGTTTGCTGATTTCTTGAATACAGAAACAAGAAATAATCACTTAATCTGATAGGAGCCATGTTCAAAACAGACAATAGGAGCTGTTTCTTCACTCTACGCAAAGCCAGGCTGTGCAGCGCCTTGCCACGGTGTTGGGAACTCGAGCAGTTTATACGGGCCTACAAGAGGGGTTGGACAAGGCCGTGGAAAAAGATGTCCATTGCGAATACTAAACACATAGTTACTACAGCCAGCTCAGAAAGGTCTTGAGTTGAAAGTGGCTGGATGTAGAGAAAGCACTTGGTGGACATGTCAGATAGGCTTATTCCTTCTGATAATTTTTTTCTAGACATCCATTTCTGGCCACTGTGAGATACAAAACCAGCAGGCCAGCCAAGACCCTTGATCTGACCTGGTCCAGCGTTTTTTATGTTCTTTCTAGTTGCCTGTGCAAAAAGTAACATGACCACCACCATACTTCAAAAAAAAAGACCTAAAGGAAATAAGGTATGACAAAAATCAGATTTCATATTGTGAGGGACGAAATAGTTAAACATTTGTCTCAAAGTTTGCCCACAAGAAGTTAACAGACTCCTCTAAGAAACTGTGCGCCAGCCTGCACAACCACAGGGACAACGGCAGGGGGCATGGCGGCACCCTTGCTCGGTGTGGGCGGCCGGCTGTGGGCGTGTGCACGTGGACGGCGCGTGGGACCCCAGACATGGGGGGAGAACTCAGACGTGGGGTACGTGCCGTCGCCGTGGGGTACGTGCCGTTGCCCTGGGCAAGCAGGGTGCAAAAGGGAGTTCTGTGCAAGCGCCGAGTTGTTGCCTCAGGCACGCAGCCTATAAAAGGCCACCACTCGAAGACTCCAGGGGCGAACCCCCCACCACCGAAAACCGCAGGGGCGAACCCGCCCCACCACTGGAAACCCTGGGGGCGAACTCCCCCCACCACTGAAGACTCCGTGGGCGGTCCCACACCACTGAAGACCCCCGGAACGCCGCGGATCCATGGTGGTGACTAGCTGTGCTTTCCTATCCTGAACTCTTGCTTTATCTTCCACCTTTCCTTCTTTTCTTTCTTTCCTATCGCTGTTCCTCCTTTTTTTTCGAGAGTGCACACGTGATTAATAAACGGGTGGACTCACGACATCTGACCTCGTTTGTGTCTTAATCTCGCTCGAAGGGATCGAACTTGAAATGAGAGGTTGGTCTGGCCGCCCCTAGCCTCCCAGATTCGTCGGAGGTCGGTTAGAAAGCAAGGGGGCCTTCCTCTCATCCAAATCGGATCCTAACACATACGGAGTCCAAGCAACCCACAATAGCCAAAGAAAGCATGAAAAACCCTCAAAGTCTATTCAAACAGAAGAGTTTCCAGCATTTTTCATGCAAACAAGAGCCCTTAGATGAATCAAACTCCCATTAAAATAAACAAACATGAATTAACATGGAAAGTAGATTAGGTACCACTGATTTTTAGACATAACTGATAAATACTTGACTTTTTACAAATGATGTTTCTAAGTAGAAAGTATTATTTTACTTATTTGTGAGTGACATACAATTTGAAACATACCAGCCTTCAGAGTCATTTTAGCATAATAATGAATTAATATTATACCATTAAGCCCACAGTTTTATCATAAATATTAATTATTCAATTAAAAGTGTAAAAGGACTTAAAAGTCTTATAACCTGTCAATAATTCTCCTCGAACTGAAAATGAGAAAAGCAATCATACATAATTTTTAACATGAGAACTCTTAAGAGTACATATTCCATTTTGTGGCCACAGTTTCCAGCAAGTTTCTCTATAGTAAAAAACACACACACATTTAAAAACCCAACATTACACCAAAAATAGTTACTTTTGGTATTCCAAAAAAAGCATTTTTGAGTAAGTGAAAAATACTTTTTTGTATATGCTATCTGCTTAAGGATACATATTTCATAACATACAAACCAGACAATGTAAATCCTAATTAGAAATACTAGGATAAAACTTATGTTAGGAAATTATGATAAAAATTCAGGATATGCCTACTGAAAAACTCACACTGAGATGGAGCATAATGCAACTTCAAAATAGGAATGGATTTCTTTTCTTTTTAATTATTATTACCTTCCTTAATCAAGAAGAAATTTCCAAAACATTTCTTAAGTCAGGTACAATTAGACATACAGACACCTACACTCACATAAGTAAACTCTGCTGGGGTTAAAGGATTGAAACAGAGCTTGATATTAAATACTATATATTTTGTAATTCATACAACTAAAAATAAGAGCTTAAATAAGAACTTTGTGCCCAAACTTGTTTCTGAATTCTCAAAATTACTGTTTGTTTTTAACTCATGTACTCATTAATACCAACATATTTGCATCCAACCAACTAAACAGCACAGACTGAAAATTAACCTCATAACTCAAAACTAGTACAGTGTACTTTTAACCTGCTAGTTTCTCAAAGAAATAACTGTTGCTTCAGAAAACAAGTCAATCTGTTTAAGTCATAAAAAATATTCTGGTTTCTCGTACAAAAGTAGGAGTGGTAAGACAAACTTCTACAGCTAATAACTAAAAACTTACAATACAGAAAGGTTCCCATGCACGCATTTTCAGCATATAAAGCAGAACCTGACTTAGTTCAAATTAAAAGTCTACTTACTCCAACAACCTATCTAAAATACTTGTCAACAGAACAAGCCCTACAAGTACAAGCCAGGTATACAGAACACTTTCCCCAGCTGCTAGGAATTCACAGTCCAAGGACTTTGATCCAGAAGCAGATCTTTTGAACATAATAACTCTCAATAGATTTTTCTTCCATTAATTTGTCCAGTCTGTTTTTAATTCAAGTAAACCCAGGACCCTAAGGCACAGCTGACCTTAACCCTACAGGAAGCAGTATCACCTTTTGTCAGTTTTTAAGATCTCAACTGCAAGTTTTCTTTAGTTCTTATAATACAGTTCTTGTATTAGAAGATACAGTGAACAGCAATACTGCTCCCTATTCACCTTGTATGAGCCGCTCGTAACTGTATGCTATCACACTTCCCCCTCAATCATCGCCTTCCAGATTAAAGCATACAGAAGAGTTATCTCTTCTACAGTGGCGATTCCAGACCTTTGATCATCTGTGTCTCTTTTCTTTGCACTTTTTGAAGTCCTACTATAACCTTTTTGAGATGGGAAACCCAAAATCCACACATGGATTAACATGGCACAATGTTTTTCCGCTTACCATTGTAATACTTCCTCTCTTATGAACTGTAACATTTGGTTTGCTTTTCTGACCAAGACTAATGATTAAGCAGACGTTTTTATTAGACTATGGTTTTTATCTAGCCACGATATGTCGTTCCTGAGTGATAATGGCAACACATCTTGCCTCGCTGCATATGTAGAATCGGGACTGTTGCCAGCAGACACGTTGTGCAATACTTCAGAACACATACAGGTTTCATGGTTGCTTTGAAAAGGAGTGCAAATTAAACTGAAAGTGAGTAGTATTAGGTGTCAAAAAAACTTGTGACGATTTTAATTACACAGATACTCACAAGATCCTGAAGGTTATGTACAAAACTTCTATCAAAAAAGGCTCAAATCAAGTGTGATGAAAGAATATGCGAATGCTAACCAGCTTTATGACTACCAAAAAAAACCCCAACCCAAAACTGTTGAAGGGGGGGAAAAAAACCTTGATCCAGAAAGTCTGCACTGTGAACTTTATAAGACCTTCAACCACTTCGTGTTTGCAGAAAAACTGAGAGGGGAGAGAACATGAGCACCAGTTGTGTGCCTATCAAAGTCTGAGGGTGCTCTGTGGTGGTGGTCAGTCCTGCTCTCTCACTCCTGCCGCTGGTGACATCCATCATTAAGGAACATAAGCTCAATACCCTTCTGCCTTAAGTTCCCAAAACTGATGGACTCATCTGATGACTGAAATGAAATTCCTGGTACAATGTTCAGTGACCACAGAAAAAGGTCATAAACTCCTCTCATTCAGATTAAACTGGGGGAACACTAACAGAATTATTCCTGATGGAATGGGCTAGACAGAAGGCACTATAAAATGAAGTACTGGAGACTTATTTAAAGATATATATCAATATAAAATGACAAAGAAATATGATTCCCCTTTCAGGGCAAAAATTCATGTCTTTCCATGTTTGTGGGGGTTTTTTTTTGGTTTTTTTGGGGGTTTTTTTTGTTCCCCCCCCCCCCAAGTCTTTTAAACTATGCATGGATTCACACCATCCTTACTTAGTTTGAGAAAACAACATGTTTTTATAGGATGTCTGAATTGCAAAGAAGAATGAAAATACTTAACCCCATAGTTTAAACTACAATAGAGAACGCATTAACCAGTCCTTAATTTTGCCTTTTTTTTTTACATCTAATTCTCCTAAACACTATGAAAATTTTCTTTCTCAATACGTATTTCAAATATTCTACAAATCTTAACTGTTCCAAAGGTGAAAGAGTTAAAAAGAAAGAAAGGTGTTAGTTAACATCTAAGTACCCTTGTTTTCCATTCAGTTTTAGAGGAAACACAGTTTTCCAAGAAAAATCTAATAGCATCAACTTTAGCTGTCAGGTGCAAAGCTGAAGTTAGCATGTTCCCTTAAAGGTCAGAGTTGCACTGTTTTTAAATAAAAATATAATAATTAGGAAAATATTACCTCTTTTGTCCTAAATTCTCCACAGCAATATTAAAATTACCCAATCACAAAAGTCTCATATATACCACTTAATTAAAAAATTTATTCAGAACACTGTTCAAAACCCACAAAAGTAAGACTCATATTTAAGGTATGTTGCATAATGTTCAATGCCATACAAAACAAATTGGCAGAAACACTCACTGACTTTATACATCCATCCTTCCAACCCTGACCTACTGTCTGTCTTGGATTTGGTTTGTAAAAGAACAACCTCATGCGGTATAAAATGTAACTGGCTTAGATAAAGGAGAAATGGGAGCAGAGCCAAACCAGATGAATAAGCACTGCCACTTCAGTCCATCCACCTTGCTTACTTAAAGGCCAAAGCATACAAGGAATTAGGAAGCAGGAAATAGATGAAGAGCTCAGAAACCCAAACTCACCTGGGAGACTACTGACTTGGATCCTAACCTAGAAGAGTTAGCACATCTAACTACAGGTAGGGCACAGTGAATGGTGGCTACCGTGCTAGGAGATAACCTGTGGGGTAGTTTTTGTTCAGTTGTTTTTTAGGAAGATGGACTGGACGAGGCCAATCAAATCACAAAGTTAGTTGTATATGTATATCAACAGGTATGGCTGAAGGTGCCTTTGGAGTTCTCTAGTCTAATCCCCTGCTTAAAGCAGTCCTGTCAAAGCAGGCTGACTCAGGCCTGCATCCAGCTGAGTTTTAAGAGTCCCCAAGGATGGAGATGCTACAACCTCCCTGAGTCCTTGTTCCAGTGTTTGACCATCCTCACTGCTGAGACAAGTCAGGCTTCATCTTCTCTGTACTGTCTAAAGAGGTAGCTACAGATAGGAATAAGATACCCTCAAGCCTTCTTTGCAAAGGTTGTATGAAACCAGTTTTCCCAGCCTTTCTGTGTCTGCCATGTGCTCCAGGGTCCCTGATCATCAGGGTGTATATTCACTGGGCTTGCTCCAGCCAAAAGTTCAGTGTAAGCACTATTACAGCCTTTTACGATATATTTAAAATTCTTCTCTGAACACAGTATTTGAACAAACTAGGTATTCCTAACCAGTTTAGCCTTCCAAGAAAAAATAACTTTTAAAAGTTGTTCAGAACAAGCACTGCACTATTACAGCCTTTGTAATTGGAGGGGATTAAGGGAAGCACTGACTACCAGAGTCCAGCAAGGTCCAAAGGACAACAGGCAATCCTCTAGATATAGTAGGAACCTTGTGGATTTTGAGCAACAGCCAAGGGCCAGCACACAGTAATAAGCAGATGCTCCACGCTTTGCAGGGGTGGAGACTTCAGACAACTGCTGTGTTGGATCCCCTGAAGGGATCACGGGAGTTCTGTATTCCATAACACTGGACAAATATTAGGGTTATAGCTAATTGTTAGTTGTTTTGAAGAGAGCTTAAACTGTGTCATCACCATGCATCCCTGTAACACTGGGCTGTTTGTCCCAACCAACAGAAGAAGCAAAAAGAACAGAGGCCTCAGCTGGGTTGTAAGTCACTTTGAAGCAACAGTGTGAAATGTTCTTGGGACAGTCAGAGCAACAAAGTGATAAAGACAGAGATCTGCCCATGCAAGGCACAACAGTGATTGTTACCCTGCAACAACTTTTTCTTTGAAATGCATTGTAAAAACATTTTCTTTCAAAAGACAACTTATAAGACATTATACCATAATACACAAAACAACCATCCACTTTTGACTAGTTTAGAAACATTTTATTAAAAAAAAAGAGCCTCCACAAAACCAGTACGTTTGCTTGGTTATTGAAGACCAGTAAAACAAAACATGAACAGTGAGATCAAAGAGATGGAAAACAGTCACAACATCATAAAACTTAGAAACATGTTCTAGTATCAGCAGTAATCACGGTCAGTATTTCTGCAAAGCAGACCCACACACTTCACTACTTGTTTCTGATTTCATTTTCCAGTATGTTATAGCTAGCTTTAAAACCTAATTAAAGTCTTTTAGACTCATGTTTATTACCCGTAAAATTTTCAACTTCTAGGACAGGATTAAAAAAACCTACCAAGAAACACATAAGAATATTGTTTATACATGAGTTTTCTTACATCCCTTAGCACTGAATATAAAATAAAAAAATAGTTACGTAGCACACACACTAAAATATTAGTGTCTAGCAATAGAAAGCAATTCCTTTAAGATGCAAATAGCTGAATTTCCTTCCTATAAAAGAACATAATGCTGTCACAAATGCTGTGGACTCCATTTTTCTCTCAGAAGTGGAGCTTCAGGTGATTTTGTAAATAACTTTATTCCCTCCTCTAACATGAGTATTGGTTCAAAATAAATTTCCAGATAAGAAAAAGAGTGATAGAAGGATATGCTTTAGTAATATTTTTTCCTTTTTAAATCCCATTTTATTATGCACAATATCAATTTACAATATTAAAATGATTTAAAGGATGGCTCTGCTTCCCCTCACATGTTTTTCTTTTTCCACCAGCAATCCTACTGGTGCTAGATCTACACAGACATACAGTCATAAATTAGGCTGCTCACATTTATTTAGAATTTGTACAGTGCTTCTCATAACAAAATCTGAATACCTTCTAAATCCTAATGAATTTATCATCCCTGCATTCCTGTGACGTACATTTATAGTTTAGACATTACCTTACCATAAGGAAAATTCATTAAAGAATTATGCTTGAATAAGGTCCAGCTAGGACCTTAAACAGGCCTAGTTTCAGAACGATGAGCACCGATTTCTAATAGTTTTGTAAGAATAAATGTGTTCATCAGACACGTGAAGGATAGAAGTACACTAAGCACATCTGAAAAAGAAGGCTCATACAATTTGCCCATGGTCAAGAAGAAATACAGATAATCAGCAGGAATAGGAAGCAGTGCCCTCAATACTCTCGGTACTCTGCCAACAAGCCCACTCTTCATCCCACGAATCACGTACTTCAGGTAAATGAAAAAACCTGAAACCCTGCTCTCAAATTCCGTCATTTGTATCAAATACACATTTAACTACTACCATTATGACCTCTCAATATTAGAAAGTTGAATTAAAACCAGTCAAAACTATTTGACTCAAGCAACTCTACAAGAACAGCTGAAAACCAGCTACTAATACCACTCAGAAAACCAACACAAAAGCCCCAACAACAATAATTTTCTCAAGGTTATGGAGGGAAAGGTGACAAGGTGACCCACTTAGTGGA
>VYZW01059343.1:4867-19863 GCA_013401315.1 Balaeniceps rex | reverse complement strand
AGGAAAAGTACTTGCTCTTTAAAACAATGAACATAAAGGGTTGTATTCTTTGATAATGTTGATTGGCACAGCGCTGGTGATTTACATCATCTGATTATCTAGCCGATATTTTCAGCATAGGATGGGAGGAGTATATTTTTTTAATGCATCTTACCAAAAAGTGAAAAGTGAAGTTTTATTCAAACTGAAGACTCAAAAGTAATATTTTTTATGTATTATCTCCATCATTATTTATTCTCCATCATTATTTATTCCTATCAGCATATTTTTAACTTGAAACAGGACTATATGAGCAAGTTCTTGGCAGCCCTTAATGGTGACAAGAGTCAATTATTAAGAAGATTGATGAAAGATATCAGCCATCCTTTGATTTCTTAAAAAACTATCTCTCAGATATATACATTTCTGTTCAGAATATACATGAATATACATATCTATACATGCATATTTTTTTCAGAACTTATGATCTTTCCCCAGCACCTCCTCCAATAGTAGTATGTTACTCATAGATGTAATCTTGCAATATACTTACCATCACCTTGACATCAAAGGAGAGGTGACTGTAGTTACCAACTTACATTTAAAGTGCAATCTTTTGTAAACAGTACATTTTGCAAGTTAAACTGCTTGTTGTCCTGTTGCCACCATAAATTTCAGTTTCTGAATAATAATAATAGGGATGCTAATAACCATCAGAAAAAGAAAATAAATTATTAATGGGTACTAAGAAGTAACAGAAGTTACAGAAAATGTCAAATCAAATTTTTCCTTAGTTGATAATGATGACTCAGTTTTTTATTTCAAAACCTTTTTTCTTTACCTACTCCTATGAAATTACTAATGGATTTCCTGGCTGCTGGCATAAGGAAACAACCTTCTTTCTATCAAATTTATTATAATGTTATATATGGCAGAAAAACCATGCTTCAGTTAAATTTCCCACAGCTTAGGATGTTTCTGAATGCTGTATTAAGAAACTTGAACAATAGGATTCTCTCTGCTATGCCACATGAATGCTGAAGAGTCATTAGGAAAGTTTGAAAAATCTGTTTAATGAAATGATGCAAATGTTAGAGTCCATACGGAACTGGATAGCATACTCATGGGGAATCAGGACACACATTGCTCTTTGGGTAAACTGACAATTTCATATAAAAATGGAACACCTACTGCTGGAGCACCTGCAAGAACCTTTCACCAATTCATCACATAGCCTTGCTGACTATAGCTGGAAAAATGTGGTGTGAGGACGGGCTCTTTCTTTGCTCCCAATTTTTTTTAAAAAGTGACTGTCACTGTCATTTATGCAAATGCCATTCCTGCTGGTGTGGTAAGTTCTGCTTTGGTCTAGAAAAATGCACCCTAAAATAATATTAGGTAGAGGGACACAATGAGTACTCAAACTCTACAAGAGTTAGGATTTGGTAAAAAAGTTGCTTTTCCAAACATACATTTTTTTAACTCAAAAATCTTATGCTGACTAGAAAATGTCACACAAGATGAGTATTCATGTAATCAGGGAAAATGCTTTGCAGCGTACTATTGGAATATTTGCAATGGGGGCTGATCACAAGACAAAGGAGAATAGACTGGCAGACTGTTAATTTCACCCAGATGATTTTGATATAAGTTGTAAAAAGTTGAGTTGTTCCATAGGAGAAATATTTTGTGCTGAACAATTTTGGCTGAGACAGGAGAACAAAAATAGTAACAGTGCCACGGTGCCCCCCCACCTTCCCCTGGTGTAATGAATCTCAGTAGAGCTAGGAGTTGCTTGGGTAAAAAGATTGTTGATGGGACAGTGACCTAAATTCCAGATTTACTTTTTCTCTTTTTATTTTTTAATTATGTATTATATTACATATTTATTATGTATTATATTACATTTCCATGTAAATAGCATGGAAAACTTTGAAGAGAACACCACTCTTGTAGGTGTCTGTTCTGTTGTCAAAATATGTGTTCAACAGCTTTCAGCAGCACGTTAACAACCCATCTGACATGAAAACTGTGTTTGCTCTCATGTTGAACCTTTGTCTTGAATCTCCACTTTTAACGAAGGGCAGGGCAAGAGGATTTAAGAGTGGCTGGTTGCAGAGGGCAGTAAGTGGGAGAAACAACAGTCCTATAACTCACCTTCAGTCAATTTAACTGCAAGACAAACTCAGGATGATGATAACTGTGCCAACCGCGTATGTGTGCTGACATGCTGCAGAGTGCCTTTCATGATTCATCAGCTGCACCATGATTGATTGGCCCAGCACCCTGGCAGAGCCCAGAAATTTTTTACTTGTCTCTGAATGTGTTTTGTGATTCTTCAGGCAATCTCTGATTGATTGGCATGTGAGCCAAACCTAGATTTATTTTTCCACATGCCCTCGAATATTTGTTTGATGATTCATCATACCTACATATTGAATGGCACATTGGCAGAGTCCAAAGTTTCTTTACATCGCAAAATATTGTTTTATGATTTGTCAGGTAAATTGACTGTTTCCTGCTGACACTTCTAGATAAATTCTGCTCGTGTGAAGTGGAGGGAAGAATATGACCTTTGGCTTACAGCTAGTTAGTGCAGTGATGGAGGCTGGAGTCACATTGTTTGGCCAGAGAGAACAGTTCCTTTTGCTTGAATGTATAGTTGGCCATTGCACTTTTTAAACAGCTGAAAAAAACTTACCTTGAAGACACTGTGTTAGAAAATGCAAAGTGAGGGCATTACTTTTACACATTAATTCTTGTTAATATCAGTCTGGTAACTACGTTGAATAGGACATCCAAGCATGACTAAAGGAAAGAAAGACCTTATCTAAGTCTGTAAAGAGAGTAGATTTTTAATGACACTTTAAACTGTGCCACTTGCCTTGCGTCACCAAATCATACCACTGTTCTCTAATTGGCTTTTAACCACACACACATTACTTGAAAGTCAAAGGAGAGATTTTAAAAGCTGGCAACAACTTCAGCACTGGCACTCCAAAATGGGAGTGACAAATCAGATTCTCTTTTGAATACTTGTACGCAATTATTCTTAGGTCATCCTTTTTTCCCCCCTCAGATGCATAACATTTGTCCAGGGTGATGGATTCACAATTTGTAATTCAAAAAATGATTTATTTAGCATTACATGTCATTGTGTATGAATTGACTCCGTGACAAAAGTTTCTGGGAAGTTGATCTTTTCTTTTGTCTAGGAAGATGGATGCACTTTTTAAAGTCAGGTTCGCTCCCACAGTTATTGAAACACAGAGACCGTCACCTAAAATCCATACCTTATGAACCAGGAAACTATATCCCATACATTTCTAGATGGTCTGTGCACATTTCTCCAAACTCTGCCCACACTAGTATATTTCCACATCTACAGAACATATTTTGTAGCTCGTTTGGAGTCAATGCAGAACCTTTTTTCAGGAAAAATGGAGCCTGAATTGTAGATGTAACTCTTGTTATTCCAAGAGATAAATATGAGTTTTATATGTTTTCAACCCCTTCTACCCCGTAATTAGCCTATTTTTATGTCTACTTTAGAACTAAGGAAGAGCATAGATTAAGCAAGGTGTCACATGGATCAGTTAACAAAATTGTTGCTCCTGGACTAATCTGAAGGAATATATGGAAAGGGAGAAGAGAAAAACATTGGGCTTTTGAAATGCAGAGGAATGGAAAAAAGGAACTTGAGTCCTTTCTGAGTGGCCTGTAAAATAAAGGCATTAAAACTAAAAATTATGTTATGAGCTGAGAAATCATAGCACAGCAATGAAAGTCATGGAAGAATTGAAAAGGATGCCTTTTGATGAAAGTCACAACCTAGGTAGTGTTAATCTCTTTGCTGGGAAGAAGAGGTTAAGGGCAATATTTTCTAACTAAGATGGCTTCCTATATTAAGCCATCTGGTTCTCCTGGTTGAAGGAGAACCTCCAACCTTCCTTCTTCTTTCCTCCCTTCTTCCTCTTTCCGTGCAAGATTTCCTTCTCTGGGCTTGCCTCCAGGCATGTCTGTCACTGGAAAGGGCTACCTCATTCTGCAGTTCAAATTGCAAAGAGCTCAGCCAGCAAGTGAAGCTCTCCCTCCCTCTCTCCGAGGCAGGAACCCAACCGCCTCTCCGCCTCTACAGCAAATGTTTGTATTTGCATTCCTTGTGGCTTCATGCAGTTGACACATCATACGTGTCAGGACTTTTGCAGGTCTCTGACAGTATTGTGGGGTGCCCCTTTTAGATCTTTTATCGTTCTTCCTTTGTTCAAGAAAGGACTGGTATCAATACCAAGCCAATCCTTTTTCTCCTAACCTTGTCTGCATCAAAGAAGTCTACCCGGGTTTGCTAAGAAAGAGGATTAGAAAAATCACTGTTTCCTCCTTAATTGACATATTCCTCTTTGGATTTTGGCTTACAATGACTAAACTTTTACTGACTCCTCCCCTCTAAGAAAGGCACCTTAAATTTTGAATTCCACTGCACAAGAGATTTCATCAACTTATATACAGTTGTTTTTAAAAGTGCTAGCTAAATGGGAACTGCTTCTTTTTAAATTTTTTTTTCTCTCCTGCAGGAGAGATCTCAAATGGTGTAAGACTCTGTTTTCCCTGCTTCTTGGCTTATTTAAATATGTAGCAATAAATTTCCAACAAATAATTAATATAATCCACATGAGAGGGAAGTTGATGGGAATGAAAGTGGAGAAGTCAGTTGTGCATTTTTTAAATAATTGGGTTTCAGTTTAGTCCAAGCCATCATATTTTTTTTACCACATTAGGAACTAAAGCTTGAGATGCTATTTATGAATCTTTAGAAACTGAACAAATATACAGCCATTGTGTTGGGGCCCCGGGACGTGCTCATGTTGCCTACGGACTGGTCTAAAAAGACAATGTGTAATATGTAATGTGCACTGACTTGCATCTTGTGAAGTCACTTACGCACTTGCCAAGAGCAAAATACTGGTGTGTATACACTTTAATTTTACTTGGTATGTTTTTCTGTCATCTTGTACATTTTGTGGCCACTTATGACTGTTCAAATAGTGGAAAACTGTCCTCATAAAACCAGGGAAGATTTTGAAGCAGGGTTATCACAAAATCCAAAGTAGATAGAATTGGGGTCAATGGAGTCAGTTTAAAAATACTGTTCGCTAATAGAAGACTCAGCTAAATTTATCACTAAAGCCTTCTGCGAATCAGATTGACAGACATCAGCACTGAAATACTGTATTGTACATACTATTTGCCTGATACAGTTTCTTAATTTTGGAGTTTAATTTTGTATTTAAGTCTTTTGCCAGCTTTGGGTTAAAAAGCACAAAAAGTTTAGAAAATGTGTATATTTTCATTAAACAGTACTTCATGTCTTTTTAAACTTTTGCATTTTAACATAAAAGTAGAATACACTGTGGAAACATACATACCAAAAAGATGGCTGTATTTGTATGCAAAATTGAAAACAATGCCAACCCCCAATTTTATACATTACTGGTCCTGTGTGCTTTCTGTTTAAAAATGGGAAAATAATGTAAGAAGATGTAAATGGAGGCAAATTAAAGCAATTTTGGGGCTTTAGATACTTCTGGTGTTGTCATGGAAGAACGCTTCTGGGATCTGGTGTCCGTTCCCACCCCTTGAAGGGATGGCAGTCACCCACCATTTAATGAGAAGCAGAGATGGGTCTTTCACCTGTCACTGCATGAAAGTGGCATCATGGAGACCTCCCGCATTCAGTTCAGCAGTTACAGCTGGGAAGAAGAAAGAGCAGGCCGCTCCTTCCCTGCTTCTACACCTCCTGATCTCAAAGAACAGTAAGGTATCTGCAGTGTGATTATATGCAGAGAAAGAATAGCAAGTAAGACACCTTATAACTCACAGGTCATTATTTGTTCTAGTGAAATCCAGATAAAATCCTTGGTTAATTTTCAGATTCTTATAGGAATGTGTTTTACTTGCAGTTCATTTATACCTGGGCATTCTAAAATAATATTACTATATAATAAATAAATCTGGCCACTGCAATTTGAAATAAAATCTGGTTATTCTTATACAATAAAATGTGTCCTGACATTACGACTTGACAGCTATTGAAGAACGGTCAAACAAAATTATTTTTTGAGAGAGTCTCAACTGTATAACATTTGGCATGCTTTGTGTTGTATGACCGCCCATGATTGATAGTCTGAGCAGTAGTGCTGGTACTTGTTTGTGTATTCACAGGCGTGAGGAAAGCACAGGCCTGATGTACTCCTCAGACTGGAGTTTCTCTGTTAATAACCTTTCCAAATAATTATGGCATTATCACAAGAACGCTGTCTCCAGCCGCACATCACACTGCACCTTCACTGAATGTTGTCTGTAATTTATAGATTAGATTTTTATGAGGAAAAAACAGATCTATCTGCCTGCCCAGAGAGAAAATATTTTTAAACAGCAAACAAAGCAGAATTTTCATAAGGGCACCTAGTAACATTATGGGAAATACTTCCCCAACTGAATACAGAAGTGTGCTTCCAGTTACATGTAATTAGTGGCAAAATCCAACAGGTGGCACAAAAGTATTTGAATTTTATATTGATTTAAATCATATGCCGTTAAATTACCAAATAAACTACAGGGATGTTTTTGTTGAAAAAAAGGGAGAAAAAAAGGAAAAAAAAAGAAAAAAAAAGAAAAAAAAGGAAAAAAAAGGAAAAAAAAGGAAAAAAAAAGGAAAAAAAAGGAAAAAAAAGGAAAAAAAAGGAAAAAAAAAGAAAAAAAAAAGGAAAAAACAAAGGAAAAAAAAAAGGAAAAGCGTTAACCCGGTGCCGCGAACGATGCTCTGCCTCTGCTGAGCGCCCAGCAGCCGAGGCGGAGGCCAGCGTCTCCCTACCCCTTGGGCAGCCCCGGGCAGCCGGCCTCCGAGCCCCTCTCCCCAGCGCCCCGGGGAGGGGACACGGCCCTTCCCTCGGCCCCTTCTCCCCCGCGGCGGCGGCGGCTCGGCCGGAGGGACGAGGGGGGGATGCCCTCCACCTCCGCGGCGGCTGCGCCGGCCTGCGCGCCTCCCCGCCCTGCCTGGAGGGCGGCCCGGCGGGAAGCGGGGCGAGCGCCCTCCGCTGGCCGCCGCGGGGACCAGAGCGGGGCCAGGAGCGGCTCCTGCCGGCGCCGCCTGCCTGCAGCTGTGCCCGGGGTAAGCAGAGGGCTGCGCCGCGGGGGTGCGGAGAGGGGCGGGAGAGAAGGGTGCGGAAACCCTGTAGCTCCCCCCGGCCCCCGCAAGCAATGCCTGTGCAGTGGGGAAGCGAGAGCCGGCGGGAAGGGACTGTCTGGGCTGGCAAAAGTGAGGTGAAGGCAGCCCGGAGCTGCCCCGGGGTCACGCTTGCTCCTAGCTCCAGCCCTTGTGCCCCAAGGCCCTCGCTCCTGTGTCGGCCTTGCGCTCGAAGCCGATCCAGAGAGTTGCATCCTTGACCTCTTCTTTTTCCATCTGCTACTGTTAGGTTGCTCCTTTGGACAAGCATCTCCTGGTTTACCGATGTAAGAAACTGTGACCGTCTTTGTAAAGTAAATAAATCCATGCGTAAAGATCTTGCACCTTAAATTATGCCTGCTAGGCAATACTAACCATGGTTTTGTAGCACCGCGAAGATAACTCAGATCCTTTTTTTTAATGTACTTGTACTGGAGGTTTGTGTGGGAGGGAGAAGACATGAAGATTCTAAGAGACCTGTGGAAAAGAATGTTATAAAGGCATGAGTTGCCTGGGATAGTGATACCTACGAGATGCAAGCATGGCTTGGCTTTTTACTTTTGAGTGTAGTATACTATAAACATCAATGTGGAAATTAATATTAAAATGTTAGTCTAGGCCTTATGAACAGATTCATAACTATGTAACATAACTTATGTGATTGCTGTTTTTATTTGTTACTAAATTATTGTACTGAGTCAGGTGGAACTTTACTGACGTTTTTGTTTGCAAACATGACTGTAGGAGACATATAAGAAATGGCTTAAATTCTTATGCAATGGTACACCTAAACCTGGGACTTAAGTGCAAGTCAAAGGTGTATTTGAGAAGTTGACCAAGATACATGAAGTTTGCTGAATTGACTAAGAGTGAGGAAGAGAGAGAGAGAGGTGAAAGAGCAGTTGGGCAGTTGTCATAAATTAAAAAGGGAGCGCTAGTTTGGCATAAAGTCTGTAAGAACTGGGCCTGTGGTAAAAGAGATTAGTTCATGCCATTTTACTTTATACATTTATTCCTAATTAAACAAAGGTATTGTGAGCCCATCATCTGTGACTTGTAATAGAGCCAACTTACAGATATATAAATGTCAGCCAACTCCTTAGTGAAAAAAGGCTGCGCTCTAGGATCCAGTTTCCAAGGAGCAAACTGGTGATCTGTATTCCTGTGGGAACAAACTGGAGCACATTGTGGTACTAAATGGCAAATGTACTACTACTGAGCAGAAAGGAGCTTCAGTTTGAACTCGGAGAGCAACCAAATCACACCACTAAGCAAATGAAGGAGCTATGGGCCTTAGAAGAAACTAGTTGTTAGGATATGGGATGGGGTAAGCGCTGTGCCTGAGTTAGAACAGACGTCTGTAATATGTGTGTTACTGGCTTTGCAGCCCATAAAAAGTTCAGAAGAAGGTCAGTCTGGTAAAAGATTGAGGGAAAACATCATCGTTCATTTGTCTTAATACCCCATTTTCCAAATGGTCAGAATAAGTGAATGTAAAGGCTGGAGCTGGAGGAATTGAGTGTTTTTTCTGGCAATCAGCTTGCCTGGCCAAGCTCTGCTTGCATGGCAGATCACAACTTTTCAAAGATACTGGGCTACCCAGATCTTACAGAGGTCTGTGAGGTGCCCTTCCAAACCAGGCCCAAGAAAAAACATGTCCAAGAGCTACTTCCAATAATTTAGCAGTACTGAAAAATTAAGGGAAAACCCCCACAAACTCAGTTATTTGGTTGTTCTGTGGAAAACAAAACAAAAAAGAAAAAAAGACCTGAACACAAAAAACATACCTATAAATTTGGGTAGAGCTGATAGTCACAAGTGTCAGATATGACAGTCATTCAGCTGTTGGAGAAATGGAAGGATATAAAATAGAAGCAGCAAATAAAACTGCAAGAGTGACCCTAAAATTTTAGTTCTGGTCTAGGTGGCTGGAGAGCAATAACACAGGGTTGGCTGTGAAGTGCACTGGGATGTTGACTCTTTGGGCAAGGAAAACTGTTAGTAGATGTGATAAAAATGAAATCCAAATAGTAAACGTAGGAAATAAATAGAAGCTGCAAAATATCAGGGCTCTGAGAGCACCGATAGGCCTTAATGGCCCTGACCAGCCTCACCTGTGGCCTCTGCCCACACCCCTGCCTATACCCCATTTCAGCTCGGACTTAGGACTTCAGGTGTGCCTCAAGTTATACTGTAGA
This sequence comes from Balaeniceps rex, assembly GCA_013401315.1. Classification (NCBI taxonomy): domain Eukaryota; kingdom Metazoa; phylum Chordata; class Aves; order Pelecaniformes; family Balaenicipitidae; genus Balaeniceps; species Balaeniceps rex. Next base: position 10,461 of record VYZW01059343.1, on the reverse strand, counting down.
TGTGCCTCTAACTCCTTGGGGGACCTTAGACCCTTGTTGTAGGTAGCTGGTCTCCTGGATGCATGCCTTTAGATGTGCTTTCTTGCTTGTCTTCTGTCTTGTCTTTGTTTTCTGGGTTGTACCTTATTTCTAGTCCTGTCTCCTTTTGCACCTGACTGAACTGCTTGCATGGACTCTGGATCTGGTTCATCGCTTTGTCTTGTCTGGGACTATCAGAGGACCCTGTTACCAGTAAGTACCCTGCTCTCTGTACTGTGTTCAGATGTTGTGGGACTGTGCCCTGGTCAGCGAGGGCACTGTGTGTGCTGGGTCATCCTCAGCTTGGGACTTGCCTTCCCAAGGCTGGCCCTTGCTGCTCCCTGACACAATGTGAATCCTTCTAACTGGTTGAAATTGATTAGGCTGTAGTTGATAAACATGCATTTATTCAAAACTGAGATAACTGAGCCTGCAGATTTGACCTCTGAAATTTGAAGAAGAAAGCTGGAAAGCAAAAATAAGGGTTAAAATAATAGTTGGTTTGGATTCCAATGTGATAAATAACTGCTTAATAAGTGGCAGGGAAAACATCCTAAAATTTCATCCGTGGAAGTTCCTCATGCAGATGTGGGCTAGGTGAGGCAAATTGCATGAAAGCAGTATGTTTTCACAGTTGTTTTTCAGTCAACAAAGTTTCCTGGCTCCAGGGATAGAAATTATAATGGTAGCTAGATGTAATGAGTGGGAGCTCAGTGAAGAGGAGGGATTTGTTGAGTCTTGTCTCAAAACTTTCTTAATGGCATGAAATTAGCAGAATTCCTTGAAATAGAAAGAGCTCCCTGACGGTTTTGACAAATAACTCTCACAAACAGCAAATACTCAACAAAGGGGAGGGCTGCTGCATAGCATGAAGCTGTTTATCTGGTAAAAGTGGGCCTAGAAAAGAAGCACAAAAGGAAAGGAGAAACTCTTGTTCCAGGACATTGGTAGGATTTTTTTTTAAAGGAACAAAAAGGCCAAGATAGATGTGACAGATGGGGGTAGGATAAGCTGTTTTCTGAAAAACATTGAACCATTAAGTAGCCATCTGACCAAGTACCCCAATCAGAGAAGAAAGAGTTGTTGGAGGTTATTCAAGAAATGTATCAAGAAGCATGGGTGTTCACTATCCCTGTCTCCTATTTGTAGTTTGTTTCTTCAGGATTTTGAATTGCAAATTGCAAGAGCTGAAGGAGGTAGGATAATAAAGAGTACAGTGTGGCATACATGTCTCAATATTTATAGCATGGTATGATGAATTTGTGTTACATGGTAGAAACTTCCGGAATGGAAACATTACTAATAATCTGTGGTAAGTGTATGGCCAAAAATCTGAAATTAAGCCCAAATAAACCAGAGCTGCTTCAAAAAGAAGCTTTGTTCTTTGGGCCTATGGTCAAGAAAGGGGGAATTTCTACTAGTGATGACAACTATACTATATAGGGATTACTAGTACTGTAAGCACTCCCAGATGTGTGCAGTTTTACAGTTTTTAAAAATAGCTGCTTTTGTGCATGGAGAAAGAAATCAATTTGAATGTGACTTGGCACAGACATGGTTAAAACCATCTGTGTTGGCCTCCTTGGGTTTCAAAACGGATTCTTGCATGCATGGGCTTGGACAGTCTTGAAACAAACAGAAAGGCTAACAAGATCAATGGCTTATACAGAAAATCTGAGCTTTATAAAGAGAGAAGTAAATGCACCACTGAGGGTTGGGTAAGTCTAAGGAGTATTTTTGCTTTTTAGGAGTATGAGGAATTTCTGTGACTAAGACATTGTCTGCATTTGGCTCCTTAGAGTCAGCAGTCCTGGTGGTCAGATTCTTGACCAGCTGGAAAATCTGCAGAGTGATGATCTCATGATCAGAGCGAGCTGTGGCACTGCTGGAGTCTGAGCTGCAATAGATACTGATGAAAAGCCAATAGTGGGTTTTTATCGAAGTTGGAGAGAGGATAAGTTTGCTTTTCATGGCTTGCAGTAAGTGTACACAGTTATTCTTTGAAAGACTGTATGGTTGCAGGTTATGTAGACACAAATGATATCTGATTACATTAAGTAACTGATGAGCATGGCTGTGGCAGCACAGAAGTCAACTCAAGTTATGAAATTCAAATGAAGCTATCCATGAACATAAATTAAGGTGTAAGTGCCCAAGCTGAGCTAAGATATGTAATTCTAGGGTACCCGAGATGGCTGTCTGAAAACTAACATAGGTTTGACCACATAAGTGGTGGACAAGTATTTATTACAATGTACATAAAGCCTAAAAGAAATGGAACAGTCTTAGAAAAGAGATACCAGAAGACATATGCTTAAAAGAAAAAAAGGAAGGTATAGCTTGCATAATTAGAAACTTCTTGATAAAATCAAAAATCTTGGATTTTAAGCTTATAGTTTAAATAATTGTTTTAAGAAATAGGAATAATTAATGATTGATTCTCTCCCCCATCCCACCGGCAGGGGGAGGGTGAACGAGCGGCTGTATGGTGCTTGGTTGCTGACTGGCACTAAACCACGACAGAGGACTTTAAAAATAGTGGTAGCGAAAACAGAGTTTAAGGAAGGTTAACAAGTATCACATTATATGGAAAAAATGATGAACACGTCGTATGGTGAACCAGCATTGTATTGGCTCCCAGCCCTTCTTTTGTATGTAGCAGAGGGTCTTTTTCTGAAAGAGGCCAGAAACTCAACTCTGCTTCTGAAGTGGAGATGTCTACTACCTCTGCTTGCCAGTGAGGATTAACAAGGAGGGGAAGTGAAAACAAATAGGTGACCTGCAGGGGGAAGTGATCAGGCTGACAAGATCAGCGATAATAATATGGTAAATGGGGAAGTTGAGATCAGAGACAAGTACACCATCCTAGCAGCAAATGAAGATCCACCTCCCATGGCAGAAAAGGAAAACTTATGTAGGCAATAGGTGGCAAGATTCACCACCCGCTCCTCTTAGGAGGAAGCAATATATGACTGTCTCCTGAGACTGATGGAGAGAGCAACCTGTTCACCTGACAGTCCAGGGCATTGGTTGCCTCTTTGAATACCAAATCTGATATGATACTTAAAAATTTCTGAGGTTGAGGCCACCCAGGATTGCCCACCTATGTGGGCACTGTGCTAGAAATGATCCCAAATAGGTCAAAAGTGGCTGCTGGCATTCAAAGCAGGGTGAGAGGATCAGGTTTTCCAGTTAAGGTTCATACACATACAGATATCCTGGAGATAAGTATGTGGTCACAGAATGGACAATTCTGTGACCACAGGATAGCACACTCCTGAAGAAAAATGGGAAAAGTGTGTTGTTACCATTGAACTTACCAGTTCACTAACCTAGTAAGAAAAGGACTTTCTATAAAAGAGAAGGAAGATAAAAAAAGTCTAACTGCATATATAACAGTCTTGGACCAGGACAAAAACTAGGAGGTACAGCATTATTCAAGTCTATGTAGACACTTGGTTCAGTAAGATGGACCTCTTGGATGACCACGATAAGAAGAAATAAGCAGGAGGAAACATGAAGTCTTAATACATGATCAAAATTATGATTTAGTTGAAATAGAAGAGAGGTGGTGTGACATGACAGAGAAGTTAATGGGGAGTTTTGTCTGGGGAACAAGGAACCCAAATATCAAAGAGGTGTGTTCCCACATTCTGAGATGCAGAATGCAGAGGGGAGCTAAGCCCGCTCAGGTGTTCTCAGTGATGTGGGGGGAAAAAAACTCAAGACCACTATAACAATGAGAGTTCATGACAAGCCACTGAACCAGGATGATCAGCTGGATAGGGATTTTCGCTAGTGATGTGTAGAATCATCCTGAGTACAGGATTTAGTGATTAAATAGAGGATTTTAACTGTCTGGATTTCTGTTGGGAAAAGAATATAGCAGGACACAGACTGTTCAACAGGTCCTTGAAATCCACTGGTGATGTTTTTGATACAAATTGTGGAAAAACCCAAACACCCCAACAACTAGAGATGAAAGTATTCTAGATTTGATTTTTGCTTTTGGGAGGGAACTGAGACTGTTCGGGCAGAAAGTAAGATAGATAACAGTGATCAGGAAGTGGTGGCCTAGGAGGACTACTGGCAAAACAGAAATGGTAGATTTCAGGGAAGTAGACTTCAGTAAACTCAAACATCTGGAAGATACAATTTCCAGGAAACTCATCTGAGAGATAAGGGAGCCAAAGGAGGGCAGAGATTCCTTAAATAGATGAGTAGTAAGGACATACGTAATTTTCCATTCTGCATGAAAGATAAGAAACATAGTAAGATAGCAGCTTTTTAAAATTAGGAGTTCTTCATTTCCCTCAGGTGAAAGAAGGATGCAGAGAGGAAGAGAAAAGATCAGGTTACTCTGAGAAACACAGCAAAATCAGGAAGATAATGCCACAAAATAGGAAACAAGTTGCACAAGTAGCAAGAAATAATTGGCTGCATGCTCTAGCATTAGGAGGGAAGTCAAGGAAATTGTCATTTTGTGGAGGGGACAAATTTGGTTGCTTTGGGCTAACACCTAGAAGGCAGATGTCATTAATGTGTTTTTTGTTATCAGTCTTCACTAAAATGATCAGCTGTAAGAGGTAGCTAATTCAGTGTGGTCCAGTGAGGAAGAGATGGGAATCTCAGCCTTCAATGAGGAACATACAGTTTAGAGACAGTTAAGATAAGGTAGATATTGCCAAATTGGCTGAGCCTGAGGTATTTCCTCCCAGGGTAACTGCAGAATTACCTGCTGTAGTCAACAGCCTCTGCAGCCAGACCTGGGATGGGGTAGTTGCTCATAGTTCCGTAGTGTGTGAACTCTGCGTTGGCACCTGAAATTAAATTTGTGTTTGTATTTGAAGTTGTTTTCTCTTCTGCTGTTCTGTCACTGAGGAGTGACATAGCTTCCTCTCCTACAAAGTTATTCCAGTTTCCCACCTGTAATTAAATTCTGTGAAGCCTGCTCTCCTGCGTCTTGAGATATACAGCTGCCACACCGAAGGATTTTAGACTGGTGCGTGTGTGGGGGAGTGGCAAGGTTTTACTTTGGCTTTTGCTCTTTCTACCTGAGGAAATCAAATAAAATGGTTTTCTTGAGGGGTGAAAGGGAATGTGGGTGTTCAAGTATTTGTTTGAACTGTGTGAGAAAAGCAGAGTTAATAAATTCTTGAGCCATTTTATGCAACCTGTTTCCACCTGTAGTATGTTATTTTTCTGAGTTTACATGTGTGTGGATTTCAACAGGGTGTCTCTTGGCAGGTTTTGCTTATGATAGTTGCTAGTCTGTAGATAGTTACTGAATTTTAGGGCTTACTTGGTCTGTAGGTTTAACTTGCATCCTTGAAAGCTGGGCATAGTATCAGTGTCTATAAATTCACTCCCATACTAGGTTTAGGGCAATTAATAGAATAATCCTAATTCTAGTCTGAGATTGGTGATCTGTTTAGTTAAAGTCATACCAAATGTGGTAGTCATTAAAGTAGTAATTTTTTTCTAGGCAGTAAGTTATGCTCTATGGAAAGTAAATTAGATAAAAGTCTTATTTTTATGGTATTACAAATCAACATTTCAGAGCTATCTTTTCACAA